>CANYBF010668423.1:0-32018 GCA_948192965.1 Dalechampia spathulata
ATACTCTATTTTCATCACGGTAGACTATTCGTTTACCTTTGTCACCTCTTTTCATGTTGAAGTCTATATCTTATGAAATTCCATTCATTCTCATGCATGAAATGCAAACGTGTAAAAATGCCAACAATGTGGATGTGACAGTTACTCCAGGTATGGGCTGGGCGTGACAGATAGAACTCAAAGACTAGAGTGAGTAAGGTTAACTAATATCACACAAGTTTAGAAGAAGGTGATTGAAGAAGAGCTAATAGAACTCTTGCTAGAGATTAAAGAGGTAAGTGTATGTTTAATCTAAATGATATGTATGTATGTTTGATCACCTTATAATGATACTTGTAAGTGTATGAAGTTTGAGAAGAATGAAAACATGCATATCCATGAAAGTTAGAATCACTTTTGACCTTATTCATGCTTGGGTGGAATTGAATGAAATAAAAACTATGTTGAATTGTATTGGATGCATGATTGAACTTTAAACTATGTTGAATTGATGTTTTTGGCAAGTTTTAGAAGTGTTTTTATGGTGTTTTGGACATGGTATTGGGTTAGGAGGCTTAAGGGACCATTTGGGGGTGTTTTTGGTGTTGAAAAATGGTGAAAAATAGGTGTTTTTAGGGGAGGACGAGTCTTACACGAGTTGTGTAAGCTCTTACACGAGTGGTGTAGCTTGCAGATGTCCTAAAACATGTTTATTTCGTGAAGGTCAAGTCTTACATGAGTCGTGTAAGCTTCTACACGACTCGTGTGGACTTTTAAAGCTTATTTTGAGTTGATTTTGATGGGGAAACTTGATACATAAGTCATGAAACTTATACATGACTTTAGGAAGCCTAAAAATGAATGAAACATATTATTAAAGTATGGTTTTGCATATTAAACACATGAATAAGTGTGTATATGAAGTGTAATGATGAAATTGTGTTGTAAAATGGTTAAAATGAATTATGTAAGTGCTTGAATAGTGTTGGTGAACTAAGAATGTGTGGATATTGCATTAGGTGTTGATAAGGGGAAAGCTATAACCTTTACACCGATAAAGGATCCAGACACGAGACATACCAGGTTTGTGCTTAATATAGGTTATGCTTAACAAAAATTGAATAGTGAAATGAGATCAATGGATAGTAGCAGCAAAGCTTGGTTGGATATGAAAGGACTTGAATGATTATTATTGTATATTTTGGTTATCTTCCATTATTAGAATGATATTTTTATGTATAGACATGGAAGCGAAATGCTATTGAAATGGGGTTAGAGAATGCTTGTTAATATGTTGAGGTATTTGATGACTTTGAGTTGTGGGTTAGTTATTAACCATGAATTAGCTATTGAGCATGTATTAAATGACGTATTATGATGAGTCATGCATTTTATCTTATGAGCAGAACATATGGTGGAGGAATAAGGGAGGTATTATGATCAATAACGGTGGAGGAATAAGGGAGGCATGAATGTTACATAATGGTGGAAGAATAAGGGAGGCGTGAATGTTACATAATTGGCGGAGGAATAAGGGAGGCGAATATGTATTGGAAATAAAATGAATGTGAAATGGAGACCAGTATATATTGTGCACAATCAGAGTAGAAGAAATGAGCAATCTGGGATTGCAAATGATGAGGGAATAAAAGGGGAGACATGATACATCTAACTCATACATTGGCATCATACATAATAATCATTTAACTTATTAAGCATATAAATGAGAAATGATACAACATTGTTCTATAACTCTATGGTTGTTGTAAGGAAACTATAACATGGGATTGTACTTTTGGTTATTGTATGAATGAGTAATGATTTTATATACGGTAATGATTGAAAGTATTGGTGAGCTATGAATGTATATATATTACATACAGTTAATTATGCTTTAAAACTTATTAATGCTAATCTTTTCTATAATGTGCCTAATATCATTTCATAACTTATAGTCATGTTTACTTTAGTTTAAGAACTATTGAGTTTATACTCAATGTTTGTTCGTTGATGAACGCAGGCCCGAGTAGTTAGCTCAAGGCAGGATTGAAGAACACCAGTTTGGGCAAGGTCTTGTTGATTTTGTACGGTGAAGATTGATCAATTTTTGGGTTATGTAACAAACTCTTAACTTATTATCTATTTATGCAATTATCAACTTTTAAGTAATGTTTATAAGCAGTATATGTTCAAATTTGACTATAAGTGTAATTATTGAATATTCAATGATGTATATTCTTATTAGCACTTACTTTATCAAGTCTGTTATGTATGGGCATGTTTTATTAGGTGGTTGACATGAATGATTGATTAGAATATTGAATTATTCATATGATTTGAATGTTAAATCACCTTGTTGTAAAGGCTTCATGTATAATGAGATGAATTGTATGAAAAAAAAAAGAATCTATAGATCCTTGTAGGATGTTTAATGTGTTTTGGTGTGGAAGTGGGGTGTGCATTAACCATTCTATGGGAGTGTGTGACCCGTTTGGGTGCCACATTGGAGGTGTTTTGGGTGCTGAAAAATGGTGAAAAAGAGGTGTTTTTGGTGGTGGACGAGGTCTACACGACTTGTGGATGAGCTACATGACTCGTGTAACATGTAGGCATCTTAAAACACATTTATTTTACGAGGCTCGAGTGCTACACGACTCGTGTAAGCTATACACGACTCGTGTACACTCATAAGGCTTGTTTTTAAGTGGTTTTTGATGTGGAAACTTGATGTATGATCCATGAAACTTATACATGACTTTGGGAAGCTTTAAAAATGAATGAAACATGTTATTAAGTGTGGTTTTACATGTTCAACATTTGAATAAGGATGTATATGAGTTATAATGATGAAATGATATGGTAAAGTGATTAAGATGAATATTGTAAATGGAATTGTGTTTATATGCTTATTGTTATTCAAAGTTTATGAATGGTTACTTATCATGAATGAATATGGATTCTTTAAGATGATAAGTCAAGTATAAAACATGAATGACTTTACTAAATGGATGTAACATGAAAATGATACAAGTGTAACGGACAAGACTCAGAATTCTCCATAACCTATTGATAAGGGTAAAGTGATAGCAGGTGTGTGCTTTTCACTCCTTGACTCATTAAAGGTCTTGAAATGATATTTTCACAGTTGACTGCTTGTAATAGCAAAGTAAAGAGCTTATATTATGGATGGTACTATATGATCATTAAGGCATCATGTCATGAAGCATTCATACATAAAGACATTCATGACATATTATACAGAAGGTATAAGGGGAAAAAGAAAGAGTTATATAGAGAAGTGATTAATGAAAACGTACTGGGTCATATAGTTATTATCGATTCCCTTGATGGAATCATATAGTATAGGTTCTTATTATGGACTATAGAGAAATGTTATGTTCCTACGAGAACCAGAGAATGACACAGTACCGGTACATAGAGAAATGGACCCAGTGCGAGATTGTATACAATCATACAGAAAAGAGATAAAGTGATACAGGAAAATCAGAGGGAGAATGCAAAACATTAATGCATTCTCACAGACATACATTGTCATTCATTGATCATGATAGTATAGAGAATGAAATAATATATGCACTGCAATTGTGCCTATATATAGATGTGTATAGAGTATTGTTTATACAGGAAAAGTTATAATATATTCCTTTATGGAAATTGTTTCCATTGTTGCATGATATGATACAGTGATGTTGCTAAATGTTGGATTGCTATAATTTGACCTCAATGTGATATTTATGATATGGATTTATGTCTTTTACTCATTTATAGCACCATTGAGTTTTATACTTAACGTTTGTCATTTGATAAATGCATGACTGAGATCTTCAAGCGAGAATTTAGGTTGATTGGTCTACAGTCAAAGGAGGTTGTGATTCTGAAGAATCTCCATCTTGAAGCAGTTTGGAACCAATGTAACATACTCCATTGTGTGTTTGTATATATATGCAACTTATTAAATTAACCTTAATGACAATAACATTTGTGTAATATATTGTTGTAGTGTGTAATATCAATACTAAGATATCATGTTTAATGTCATATTCAGAACATATATAATAAAGGATGGTTTGATGATGTAATGAGAATGCATTTAATATATTGAATTTTGTAATTAACAAAGAAAAAAAAGTTATAGATCCTTTGTGGAATATTTAATGATTTTCTTGCTCAAGAAATTATTAACTATTTTACGGGAGTGTGTTACATCGGGATAGGCTGTGACAATATACATTTAATTTTTATAAAAAACAATAAATTTAGAGGTTAAAAATGATTAAATATGACATATATATTTTATATTTACTTTAGATAAAAATAAATTAATTGCTTTAAACATTTAAAAATATATAAATAAATAAATAAAAATATTGAATTAAAATAAATTAAAATAAAATAATAAATAAAAAAAATCTGTCAAATTCAAAATCACAACAGTAGCAAAATAATTACTTTCCATTTTCATCTTAAAGAAAATATTGGTATACCGTTTTTGGACTTTCTCAAACTTATAAATTAATTTTTGTATTTCAATATATATTTTTTAATTAAGTGAGTTATAAGTTTTTATTAGTTTCAACAAAGTATTTTATTATTTATATTAGATTAATTGTTAGATGATTAATTTTATTTTTAATTGTATTATTTTTGAATGTTTAAGTAATGGATTAAGGTATTCAATCATTGAGGTTTGTTATTGTATTTAGATATAATATTGCTATAAAATAATTAAATTTTATTTATTTATTTATTATTATTTTAGTATCATGTATTATGTTTATAAAAAATGTGAAAGGATCTTAATTTATTTAAATTAGAGATGATCGAAAAAATGATGAATTTTATTTTATATTTTATAATAATAATAATAAATGATTTTATAGACTTTATAAAAATGATAACAATTTTTGTAAAAATAATATTTTTTCAATACATTTGTGATAAATTTATATTAAAATTTTTTAAAACTTATAAAAATCAACATTAAATTTTTTTAAAATATTATTTTTATATTCTTACAATTTTTTAAAAAATATTTTTTTGAAATATTTTTTCTATTTTAAAGATTTTTTGAAAATTTTCAATAAATTATATACATATAAATCATCATATAAATCATCTACCTACCTGTATATATATATATATATATATACAGGTAGGTAGATGATTTATATGATGATTTATATGTATTTATATTTAGATGCAAAGCTAAATATAAATACAGGTAGGTAGATGCAAAGCTATATTTATATTTAGAGATTGTAACACATGTCTCTATAAAAAATAAAATATATAATATAGTGTTAAATATATTGTAATAATATAATTATTCTTTCATATATAAATACATGATTAATTTAATAAAAATTAAAATATATAGTCTTAAGAAAATTTTCATGCATATATGATTTGATCCCAAATGAATTGTATAATATATGATTCTTGCTAAATTATTGTATAATATAAATAATATTACTTTCATGTTAACATAGAAAAAAGCATAGTTTAATCGTAATTTTACAAGAAAGTGGGATATAGTGATAAGTTGAATCCGTGAATTTGTATTAATATATGGTTGATTTAATATAAATATAAATATAAATAACTCAATTGTATGGAATTAACAACTGTCACCTAAACATGGTGATATTGATGCACGTGTAGTAATTAATATTATTTTTATAATAATAGCACACCTAAAAACCATAATTTTATTATTGAATTTCCTCCCGTGTTCGATTTACTTTACAAAATAAAAATAAAAATAATAAAAGATTATTTGTACTTCAACCTTTTTTTTTATTTTCAAGGAAGATATTTCAAAAAAAAAAGGTACTATGGAGAATTCATGGAACCTAGGAAATTGAGAAATCAAAGACAATCTGTAATTAGTTTCTGCTGATTGGTGACTCTGGTTGGCGCCAACTTCCCTGTCCACAGGTTCCATTCCTTTGTTCTCGCCTCCCCCCCACCTTCTTAAAAGGGGTCCGTTCCTTTCCATTTTCCCCACATCCCTTCTTTATCGTCTTCTTCCTCTCCTTTCACGCACTATTCTTCCCTTTTTTCTTCTTTAATGGAGTCCTCTGCTGCTATGGCTGTCAGACCTTCGTCTTCTTGTTCTTCTTCTTCTGTCTTCTCTGTGTCTCTTAGACCGGTTCAGACAAGCAATCTTTTTCCCTCCAGAATTGTCAAGTACCCTTCTGTTTTGTCCAAATCAATCAGGTTTAGCCTTCAGTTTTCTGATAATTCCCCCAAACCTATTTCTTTTAGTCCTTTTTCTTGCTCTGCTTCTTCGTCCTCACCGCCGCCGCCTACTGCTGAGCTTGTATCAACCAAACTTCAAAACCTGATCAATGAGTTCCAGTCCTTGACCGAACCAATTGATCGTTTAAAACATGTTCTTCACTATGCGTCTGTTATCCCTCCTTTCCCTGAGTCTTGCCGGGTTGACTCTAACCGGGTCATGGGTTGCACTTCTCGTGTTTGGCTTGATGCCCGGTTAGACTCATATGGAAAAATGAGATTTTTAGCTGATAGTGATTCTGATGTTACTAAAGGGTTATGCTCTTGTTTGTTATCCGTCCTTGACGGGGCCTCACCTGAGGAGGTTTTGAGCGTCACGACGGAGGATTTGGCAGCGTTGAATGTTGGTTTACCTGGCGGCGAAAGGTCGAGAGCGAATACCTGGCATAATGTGTTGATTAGTATGCAAAAAAGGACTAAGAAATTAGTGGCTGAAAGAGAAGGAAAACAACTTTTTCATCCATTCCCTTCTCTGATTATCAATTCCGATGGCATTCAAGCTAAAGGAAGCTACGCAGAAGCTCAGGTTAGTAACAAAATTTCTACAATTTTACTGTTTTTTTCTATGATGTTCTTCGTTTTATGGTGATGGGATTTTGCTTATTGTAATTTATATATAGGCTAGATATTTGAAACCGGACGAATCTAGGGTTCAAGAACTTGTCAATGTGTTGAAGGAGAAGAATATTGGTGTTGTTGCTCATTTTTATATGGATCCTGAAGTTCAAGGTGTTTTAACTGCCGCTCAGAAACAGTGGCCTCATATTCAAATTTCTGATTCATTGGTTATGGCCGACAAAGCTGTGAAAATGGCTCAAGCTGGATGCAAATACATTACAGTCTTGGGTGTTGATTTTATGTCTGAAAACGTCAGAGCAATCCTCGATCAGGCTGGCTTCGGAGAGGTATGCCATTGTTAACGCTATTACTTGTCATTTCAGTTAGATAGATGATTCGGAGTCTGAAACTGCAAAATGGAAGATTCGTTAATGTTTCGACTTGTATTCCTTCATTTGTCGATTAGATGAAGTGTTGTTGTATGTGATCCAGATTTAAGCTGTACTTTGATGGCAGAATTTCATTGAAGTGTTTCTTAACTTTGTTCTGGCATGAATCTAATTGCAGGTTGGAGTATATAGGATGTCAAATGAGCGAATCGGTTGTTCTTTGGCAGATGCTGCATCTAGCACCGATTATATGAACTATCTCGAGGCAGCTTCCGGATCTACAAATTCTATGCATGTTGTCTACATAAATACTTCACTAGAGACAAAAGCTTTCGCTCATGAGATTGTACCTACAATCACATGCACATCTTCCAATGTTGTGCAGACTATTCTGCAGGTTAGTCTTACAATGGTGGTTTAATCTTCTGTATGCTGCTATGTTCATGTTGTTATAAGGACTCCTGTATGAAGAAACTAATCACGGGTTTCCTCCTTTTTCTCCGCAACCTTAATCGACAGGCTTATGCACAAATTCCGGATCTAAATGTGTGGTATGGGCCTGATTCTTACATGGGTGCCAATATTGCGAAACTGTTTCAACAAATGACTTTGATGACTGATGATGAAATTGCTGAGGTACATCCAGCTCATAACAGAGATTCCATCAAGTCATTGCTACCTCGGTTGCACTACTATCAGGTAATCTATCTTTCCGATTCTCAGACATCAGATGAAATCAAGTGTTACAATCATTAGTCTAGTATATGATGCTGGTTTCATGCCGGGTTCTAGGTTTTCTTATGGTATTTGTCTCTGCTATATTATCATTATCAAGCTGAGCGCAAAAGATGAACTCTCTTCATTTTCTCTAGTTTAATGCCCTCATGCTGTTCCGTATTCTAAACTGTTGACATTACGAACAGGACGGAATGTGTTTTGTTCATCATCTCTTTGGACATGAAGTTGTCGAGAAGATAAATGAGATGTATTGTGACGCTTTCCTGACTGCTCACCTTGAGGTCCCTGGAGAAATGTTTTCCTTGGCAATGGAAGCGAAGAGAAGAGGAATGGGAGTTGTTGGTTCCACTTCAAACATATTAGATTTCATCAAGCAGAGAGTTCAAGAGGCGTTGGATAGAGATGTTGATGACCATCTCCAATTTGTGTTAGGAACAGAGTCAGGAATGATCACTGCAATTGTAGCAGCAGTTCAGCCATTGTTGGATTCTGCAAAATCTTCTGGAAAAGCGAAACTTGATGTTGAAATTGTTTTCCCAGTCTCATCAGATTCCATAGCGAAAACTCCAAATATGACTTCTCCAGTTGTGGAAGCAGCAAAAGCAGGAGAGTTCGTGTTACCTGTCGTGCCTGGAGTTGCGAGTGGAGAAGGATGTTCCATCCACGGGGGCTGCGCTTCATGTCCATATATGAAGGTTAGTATGTTCTTCTGATCACCCTTTAGACCCGAGTGAAGAAGACATGAAAAACTTAGAAAGTTCTGGTTATTTAAATTTCTGATACTGATGAAAAGAAAAGGTTGTAGTCAAGTTCAAGTCACTGACATGAAATTCTGTGTTTCGACAGATGAATTCTCTTCACGCTCTTACCAAAGTTTGCCAGCACCTGCCTGACAAGGAAAATGTCATCGCTGCTTACAAAGCCGATCAATATAAACAACAAACTCGAAGTGGAAAATCAATTGCAGAAGTTGGATGCGAGCCAATACTACACATGAGACATTTCCAGGTTAGCCTTGTGGAATATAAAATCTACCACACCATTTTATATGACACATTCTGGTATTCAGGATTTGATCTTCTTTTGATTCCATTTGCAGACTACAAAAGAATTGCCAGAAAAACTTGTCAACCATGTTAAAACGGGAACCGAATTTTGCAAGACAGAATGAAAGCTGGCCGTCAGAAATTGAGGTGAAACTAACAGAAATTGTCAAGCCAGACATGAAAGTGGGTTCTGAAATTTGAAGCTTTCTCGTACAATTGAAGATTGTTCATGTCAGCATCTTGTATCAGCTTGTTCTGAGAATAGTATAGTGTAATTTTCACCCTCTTGTCCTGTGAGAATAAACCCGTGTCGGAATCTAAGATTCCGACTCTGTTGCCAGTACAAGTAGCATCCAACACAAGACCTGCCAACTCCTTGCGGTCTTCTAAGTAATAGAACTGGCTATTTTCCAATATGTAATGATGTACCTTTTGTGTGCTTGATTCAAATGAGCGATGATCGCTGATTTCAATTTCTACTACACACCATTTGTCTCCTCTTGCTTTCTTCTTCCTGCAAATGAAACTGGTGGTATTTCGGCCTGATATAATCAAAAGTTTATGCTTTCAGCATTGAAGTTGAACGTTAACGATTCAGAATTACCGGTGAAGAATGCATGCTATGCCTAGATTCTACATCATTTCTCTTTGCTAACGAGGTGCTTGCAGAATTTCCTACCTATCCCGTCAGATAGCAAAGTTCTTGCTGAAGCGGTTCCTCCTGATTATCATCCTTCGCGGGAAAGTAGATGCTGTTGTTAACAGCATAAAAGCTGCTGCGGGCTGATAAAACAGGGCACGATGAATGACGGATTTCTGAGCAAAATCATGGCAATTCTGTGGAATCATGCTGATTCATATTTGTTAGATCCCATACATCCGATTAACCAATATGAGAATGGTTTGATATTTGTAATAAAATCCAGGAAGACTGCTGGCGTCAAGGACCAGTGGCAGTGCAGACTTCAACTGGATTTATTATCTCCATAAATTATCTAAATTTAAATCAAAATAATAGATACTTAACCCAAATTTAGATGCAATATGGGTTCGATTCCAGTCTCTCATTCCCTATTTTTTCATGTACCTAATCGAAGATTCTATGAAGAAAATTACCACAGTAACTAAAATTTACTGAAAAACCAAACTAAAATTGGATCAGAAAAGTTTATCATTTTCCACGTGTCACGGTCTCAGCTATAGTTTCACGGATTTTCCAGAATACCTCGAGTGACCGGAAAAGCCTCTGCAGATAAAAACTCTCGCAACAACAACAATAGCCCCTCTTCTCAGAGACCAATCCTTCTCTTCTTCAATTCAATCCTCATTCTAAGCTCTCACTGACTTTCAATGGCGATTTCAGCTTCATCGACCGTCTCCACCTCCTCAAAACTTCCATACCCATATGCTTCCCTTTCTTCAACAACCTCCATTTTCTCCTTCAAACCATTCACTTCTTCTAACCCTACCCCAAAATCCCTTCTTTCCTCTTCTTTCATTTCTTCTTTCATCTCCTCCACGTCCACCTCCACTTCCGCCGCTGCCACCCGTCGCCGCTCCTTCACTGTCCGTGCAGCCAGGGGAAAATTCGAGAGGAAAAAACCCCATGTCAACATCGGTACTATTGGCCATGTCGACCATGGTAAAACCACTCTAACTGCCGCCCTCACGATGGCATTAGCTGCTTTGGGTAATAGTGCGCCCAAAAAATACGACGAAATCGATGCTGCACCTGAAGAACGAGCTCGCGGTATCACCATAAATACTGCCACGGTTGAATATGAGACCGAAAATCGCCACTATGCACACGTGGACTGCCCTGGCCACGCTGATTATGTTAAAAACATGATTACCGGTGCGGCCCAGATGGACGGTGCGATTCTGGTGGTTTCAGGTGCCGATGGGCCGATGCCGCAAACTAAAGAGCATATATTGTTGGCTAAACAAGTGGGTGTTCCCAATATGGTTGTTTTCTTGAACAAACAGGATCAAGTTGACGATGAGGAGCTTTTACAATTGGTTGAATTAGAGGTTCGTGAATTGTTATCTTCTTATGAATTTCCTGGTGATGATATTCCTATCGTTTCTGGTTCTGCTCTTTTAGCTTTAGAAGCATTGATGGCTAATCCTAGCATTAAACGCGGAGAGAATCCATGGGTTGATAAAATTTATGAGCTTATGGATTGTGTTGATAGTTACATTCCTATTCCTCAAAGACAGACTGATCGGCCATTTTTGCTGGCCATTGAAGATGTGTTTTCCATTACTGGAAGAGGTACTGTTGCTACTGGAAGAGTTGAAAGAGGGACAATTAAGGTTGGTGAAACTGTCGACATTGTAGGTTTGAAAGAAACCAGGAGCACTACTGTTACTGGCGTCGAGATGTTTCAGAAAATACTGGATGAAGCCATTGCTGGTGATAATGTAGGTTTGTTGTTAAGAGGTATTCAAAAGGTTGATATTCAAAGAGGAATGGTTTTGGCTAAACCTGGCACAATCACTCCTCATACCAAGTTTTCTGCTATTGTTTATGTGCTGAAGAAAGAAGAAGGCGGTAGGCATTCCCCTTTCTTCGCAGGATATAGACCTCAATTTTACATGAGAACTACTGATGTGACCGGGAAAGTTACTTCCATCATGAATGATAAGGATGAAGAGTCGAAAATGGTCATGCCTGGCGATCGTGTCAAGATGGTTGTCGAGCTTATCGTTCCTGTCGCTTGCGAACAGGGTATGAGATTTGCTATCAGAGAGGGAGGGAAGACGGTTGGAGCTGGAGTGATTCAGTCCATCATTGAGTAGATAGGTTTACAAAGGATCACATCTTGCTTTTTCAACGGTTTTGAACTTCGATATCCTGGGTTTTGTGCTATTCATTTCATCATTTTGGAGAAAATTTTCATATTTTTCAGTTTTGATCAAACTTCTTTTTTGATATTTAGTCTAGTGGAATCATATTCCATTGATAAGTTGTTTGATATTTGACATTTGTTCAACATGATCTGAACTTCCATATCCTAAGAGCCAATGTTCCTTTACCATTAATGACGTCTTAGGTTTACAACTTAAACACATACATTCACTCACCCACCCACCCACTCACTCCAGGAAATAGTACTATAATCACTACAATACCTAACATGGAGATGGACAAATTTTCTCTCTTTTAATTTCATGCACCAGTTGTGAAAAGCTCCGGCCAGACATGGTAGATGCAAGCTGCGCGACGGGTCATGGATGATGGGCGATATGACCCTTTGCATCGTCCGAAAACACTTTCAGCTCCTTGATGTAAGAACAAGTCTCTAGAGGATTGTTGAGGTAATCAATTGTTGGACAAATGCAGTTCTCTGCCTTTTCTCCTCAGAATCCAGCTTATCGTTTCCGCCAAGCACATACATCTCTGAGCTGCAGAAACAGGAAGCAAAATCTTGTGAAAAATTCAAGTATTGTCGTTTTACATGACCCTCGTTATAGCAGTTACAAAGAAGTAGATTTGCAGAATTCTCGATAGTTATACAGCGAAGTGGCATGACAACTACAATGGAATCCAAGCAAGAGAATGAAATCCAAAATATAGGGGTGAAACAAGTGATGCATACTGGAGAAAAAGAAGACATGAGATCCTCATACCTTGCTGAATGAGCAGTTCTGGTGCAAAATTCATCTCGTTCACTTCCTTCAGGTTGTGAATCGGACATACCTCTGAGAAATGGTGACAGAAGCGCATCTGGTGCAGCGTCATTTATCTTTAACCTGCTATTGGCGGAAGACCCAAAAAATGATCTCGGTTCCTTGTCTGTCATAGCCGAATTGGCAGTACAAAGGGCAGATTTTGGAGAATTTCTCCGATGCTGCAAGGTACAAAGAAAAATGTTTTTGGATGAGCTGAAAGAACAATGCTTATGAGTTTCCTTTCGAGTGTGAAGATTTGAAACAAGTGAACAATACCTTCAATGAACTTGCATGTTGTACTATAAAATGCCCAACTACATCTTTCCCTAGATTTGCTGCACAAAGCGGACAGACCTGAAACAGAAAGCAAATCAACATTCAATTCTTGTACAAGGCGTTACGAATTGTCGGATGCTGCAATTAGAAAGCAGGCTCTGAACTTTCATGGCAATAAGGGCATCAAAATGATCAATACACGAACTTTTTAAAATCATCCTGATTACTCGTGAGAATAAATTCGTTATGCATATAGAGTGAGAAATAAGCACACAAGTAAAAAGGCACTAGTAAACATGTTGTCAGATAAGGAGAAGCACATACTGCATTTGTCAAGTCAAAGCAATGTTCATCCTGCAGATGGCTACAAAGCACGTGAATTTCAATGTCTATATAACAGAAGGGGCAAGGAAAGTAAGCTCCGGCGTCATCATCTCCATCTGAATCCTCTATCAGCAGATAATTATCTGTCAATACATAGAACAATGAGGTAAAAAACTGAAATTATATAGTTGAAATGGCAGCAATAAACAACCAACAAGGATAACAAACAAGCAGAGGCCACCGAAGGAAAGGGCAATTGCTCTTATTTTTTCTTTGAAACATAAAATTTACTCTCAAGATTGAGTAAAAAGTTGACTATATCCATAATTAAACGAATGATTGCCCCTTTTAACTTTGAATCCATACCACTAAATTCATCGCCTAACTTCGCCAAGTAAACAAGATACCAATGTTTTGAACGTGAGGAAAACTATAGGAGGAAACCAGCACAAGGCCACCAATTCGACGCAGGAAATCAAAGGATGGAAAACAAGAAGGGGGAAAAAGGTAGAATTTATTGAAAACAAAACCCTTTCAGAGATGATTGTTATACAAGACATTTCGAAAGAGAGTTCATCTGGAGACAATTTAAAACAATGAACCATGTAATTCAACATCAAATCATTTCGAATGAAATGAAATGAAATTATGAAAAGAAACAGAAGCCAAAGTACCAGAGATGTATCTAGCAGACAGTCGATGATGATGAGGATGATGCTTGGAAGGGAAACCTCTTGAAGGCCATAAATCGACATCCATGATAACGTCAGCTGTTTCGAGTCATCTATGTGGAGCACTGTCTGGCCAGATAAGGACAGATTCCGGTCAGGCAGCGTTGATGGGTACGGCAGTGATTATCATCTACAGAAAGATTTGCGTACTCTTGGCGGTTGCCACTTGCCACTGCTCTCCCGTTAAATAAATAAACAAACAAATAAATAAAGCTACTTCAGCAATATGGACACGTGGCATATTAATTCTTTCAATAATATGGCCATAAGATTAATTCGGTTATTTTGTAAATTTAATTAATATTTAATTTAAATAATTCATCTTATAATCCAATTTTTAATTGGTTTTTTTATAACAGAAATTTTAAAAATTCTTGAAAAATGAAATAAATTTTATAAGAATATTGTAATTTTTTAAAAAATAAAAAATAATATTTTTAAAAATATAATTTTCAAAACTTAAGATAACTTTTCCATCAAAAATTTATTATAAATTTATTACAAATTTATAATAAAAAATTATTATTTTTATAAAAATATTTTTAGTTCTTAAATTTTTTAAAAATCATGGAATGATATTATAAAATATGGAGTTTCATCATTATCCTTTTCTATAGAGTTTTTTTTTAAATTACAAAAGAATATGAAATGTAAAAAAATAATTTTAAAAATATCAAATATTTATTTTAAGAATTTGATTTTAAAAATTTAAATTATAATTTTTATAATATTACTTTTTTTATTTTGATCTTTTTAATTTTAAATTGTATTTTTATAAGAAAAAAAACATGGATTATAATTTTAAAAAATAAGCTGAAAAATAAAAATGATTAAAAAATGGCAGGATATTTTTGAAATTGAGAAAAATATTTTTTTAATATTTATGTAAATATTTTAGGAAAAGTGGTATTTTATATAATTATTTTTAGAAACGCCCATATCCAGAATGGTGTTGATGGGCTTCATGAATGTAGGCCGGACTTCTTTTGAAAGAAGGCCCAACAGGTGTGGCCCACTTGTTTTCTATTTTATTTACAAGTATTTTTTCACGCATTTTTCGAAAATAAGAAAATTTTTTCTAAAGTTGTGTTGTGATTTTTTTGCAGTATTGCAGAAAATAACAGCTGTGGCCCACTTAATTAATATAAAGTTGATAATAATTATAAAAATAATTATTTTTATACAAATTTTAAAAATTATTTTCACTTAAATATATTATTGAATTATTATAATGATATATATATATTCAATATATCTATACTTTAAGTATCATGAAAAATAAATAAAATTGAAATAAGAATGAGAGATAAAGTTGAAATAAGAATGAGAAATGGTTCGGATGATAAAAATTTTATTTTAAATTAGAATTTTATATATATAATAAATTTAAATATTTATTAAATTTACTCCTCAAAAAGTTTAGAGGAGGATTAGTTGAAATAAAATTATTAATTTTATTTAATTTATATATAAAAATATAAATTAAATTTAGATAATATTGGATTAGTTTTTTGTTTTGTCTTTTTTAGGGCATATGATGGGACAAATAGATTAGAGGGGTAGGAAACAATCTGCTGGTAAAAAGGGAAGAAGGTAGGCACAGCATAAAATGGTCAACCTAGATGAACTCTTGATGATTAAAGGGCTTTGAAAGGAAAACAGAGAGAGAGAGAGAGATGAATGGCAATTACAGCTTGTCGTGTCTACGTTGATTTGAAACACTGTGATAGATGGATGGATTGATGGATGGATGGATGGAATGGGTTGTGTTTGGATAAGTATGTCAGGTGGGCAAGATGCCCATTTTGAATAGTAAGTAAGTCAAATATTAATCCGTGTAATCCAGTTAATATTCGGGTAGGTGTTAGAAAGAAGAGATTTAGGATTTGAGTCTTATCAGCTGTAGTGTGAGAGTTATACCTTTTGGATGGGCTCCTTGTAGGCACCAAGACATGAATCCCCATTTAGAAGGCCGCTGGATATCATGATTTACCTCTTTCACAATCTTGTCGAGTAGGTGAGGGATTTTGGTAAGAAGTAAGTCAAATATTAATTTCATTATTAAATCATTCCTTGGAAGTCATCCATGGTAGGGTATTTAATGGTTTTATATTCTCCCATCAAAATGAATCCAATTATTTATATATTATTTCCTGAATTTTGATATATTTTTAGTTTATTTATTTTATTTCAATTTTTTTATTTTTATACTTTATCTAAATTTATCATTTTATAAATTTTTATTTTTATTATTTAGATACTTCAATTTTACTTATTATATATATTTAATTTTTATTAAAAAATAATAAATTTAAAGATTAAAAATGATTGAGTATGATACATGTCTCATATACATCTTAAATGAAAAAAAATAACGATAATAAGTATTTAAAATTATATGAATAAACAAGTCAAGGTGTTAAAATGAAACAAGCTAAAATAAAGAGGTAGAATTAAAAAACTTATCAAGTTGAGTTCATATTATTTAATATTTAATTTGATAAAAAATAATTTAATAGATATATTAAATTTAAATTATATAATAATTAATTTGTTTAGATTAATGAATCAATTTATTAATAAATTCATGAATTAGATCATTGATTTAAATAAAAAAAATAACTTGTCTAAATATATAAAATATTTTAAATTAAAATGATTATTAATATAAAAATATAATTTTTTTCATGAAATATTATGATTTTATTAATAATTCTATTATATTTTTAAATAAAATAAAATAAAATTTATTTTATAATTTATATTTATGAATCAAATTGAAGTTTAAATTTATCAACGCAAATTTATGGTATTTTATTTATTAGATATATATATATATATATATATATATAAATAATAAAATAATAAAATTACGGTAACAAGAGCATTTGCCATAAAAGAAATAAATCTTGAATGCTTAGGGGAAGCTGATAACAGGAAAAATTCCATGCATACTCCATCACCGCAAGTATATATATATGTATATATGTAAGTATGAAAATGGCATGAAGGTTAAGCAGAAACAAATGAAATTTATTGCAATAATGTAAAAGAACTTACACACTTTATTTACGTTCTCGCTCAATCTAAACCACAAACTTTCTATCAGCCAAAACCCTAATAAGTTTATTCATCCAAATCAATTTATCAAAAACAACACACTCGCTACTAATTAAAAGTAAAAGCTGATATCAGGGTCAAATCCTGAACCCCAAAGACTAAGCAGACAACTATAGAGGAAAGGAAGCCATGAACATAATTATACAGAAGGTGAAGAAAAGATGATGATGATAATCGGACCAGGAGCTCTTGATTCCCCCTTGCATGGATTCCTCTCCATGCTAGTATTCTAATTAGCTTCGTTGAATAAAAGGGTCATCTTCATCCACCCTCTTATAACCAAAGATCAGCCTGAACTGATGATCCCTTTCCAGAAGCAAATGTAGGAAAATAAGCAACCCCGTGAAAGCTACAGCCATGGCTTAACAGGAATATGCAAGCAAGTTAAAGACAGAAGGGAAACAGAAGAATGAAGAATGAACAAAGAATATTATTTTTTCTTGACTCGATAGCGCTTGCGAACCGTAAATTAATCTGAATGCATATCGACTAATGGGTATTTTTCGCATTGGAGTTTATGTTGAGGGAGGGAGTGAAGTGTTGGTGCAAGCATAGTGATATCACAGAGAGACAGACAAAGAGGGGAAATGTGATATATTCCCGCATGCACGTCTCCCTTTTAATACACTGTAAGGGCACTACTCCAGCATTGTAAAAAGAACACAAAAGAAATGGGACTGTGGATTAAAATTTTTTAGAGGAATAGTAAAGGCATGGTGCCCTTAAAGTTAGGTCTCTTTTTCAACCCTTGCCCACCAAAAAGGATCTTTATGCATGTATATGCACCCATAAAATCAGAAAATTCTTTTACAATAATTATTATACGTTATAACTTTATAATTTATCACAATAGATTAAATTTTAAAATATTTTCTACTCAAAATTTAAGATATATCTATTAAAAGATATTCAAAAATTTAAAATTTATATAATAATTTTTTCCTCGAATAAAGAAAACTATGAACATTTCATGGAAATTAAATTTTTGAAAAATACAATTTAACTTTAATTTAATCATGGATTAGCTTGATTTTATGTTAAGTGAATTTCAACTCTTAACAACCAAATAATTTAGTAGATTTGGTATGTGTAGTAGGAGGGGGCATCCTCATGGCACCAAGTCAATTTAAGTGATCTTGTATGATCATGGGTTTGGACTTCCTTACCAAAATTTATAATCATCTCTCTTTTATACAAGTGTTTATATATTCATTTCCCTATATTTTTTTTAAATGTATTTGATATTTTATTTTAATCATTGATTTATTATAAATAATGATTTCATAAAAATATTATTAAATAATGGTATTTTTCTTATCAAATTTTATCAATATTATCAAAAATTAAAAATCAATAATCAACTAAGCAAATCATAATATATTTTTCAGTATATTTATATACACATGTCAATCATTATTTGTAATAAAATCAATAAATTTTTATGTTAAGATACGATATATTGTTTTTTAATATTTATATTATGTATATGTCTTCAACATTTTATTTTTAAAACATAATTAAATCTAAATGAGTTATTAATTGATAAATATTTATATTTTCTTCAATAGATATTGGATGTTTTACAACGTAAGGTATCATTGGTGGAGGGCTCTATCAATAATTTTAAGGGGAGGTTTGATTTTAGCTTTGCATGATTAAATTATAATTATATATAATTTTTTAAAAATTAATATATAATTTGAAAATAAATTATATATATATATATATAATATCGTAATCTAAATTTAATTTATTAATTTAAATTATTATTCTTAATCTTAAACCCTAATTAAACTTTTAGCTCTATTTTAGTATAGAATAGCCTGGCCTTATATGCTAGCCTATTTTCATATTTTAAAAAATCAATAGAATATTATATAATTATCAGGTTATTTTTCTTATCATACAATTAGGGATTAGCATTCGATCACTTTGATAGCATTCGATGAGTTTGGAATTAAAATTTTTTAATATGTAAAATCAAACTAAATTAAAAATTTTTTGATTTAATATTTTGTAAACCAAATTGAACCGAAACTTGGTTCAGTCGATTTAATTCATTTTTTACCCTATTTTTTTAATTTTCAAACAAAAAATTCTAAATTTATTAAATCGAATCAAACTAATTTTTTTTTGAATTAAAATTTTTTGAATCAAATCGAATTAACTTAGTAGGTTCAGTAGATACAATATAATATAGAATTTTATGAAGGTAAAATGAATTGAAATTTAATATAATATAAAATGAATTAATTTATAATAATTATCTATTTATTATATTCATATTATTCAATTATTTTCATATCTATCATATTATTTTATTATGTATATATACACATACATGTATATATTGAATAGTATCAAGAATTTTTAATATTTAAGAAGCATTATATAAAAATTGCTTTATGGTATTTATTCAAAATTATTATATTAGTTATAATGAAAATAAAATCTTAATATAGTTAAATTATCATATTTGAAATTTTTAAATTATAATTTTTATTTTCCTTTTCGGTATAAATAAATACGTGTAAGTTTACAACAACGGTTAAAAAGGACCACTGTGAGCTCTACTACCGATCCAATTGGACTCATTCTGGCCCCACCTATTTGTATAGCGAGACATCTGTTGACACGTGTCTTGAAACTTTCCAGAGCTGCCTAGCACGCCCGTTTATAAAGAGAGGTGGGTGGGACCCGAATTCGTTTCCTTTTTTAACGGATGAAACTTCGCGCGTGGCGGACTCTCAAGGGGGGCCCATTTGATTGGTGGTAGGGCCTTTCTCTGTCCTTTCGCATATTCTTTTTCCTAAAAAGCTGACTCAGAAAAACTAAATATGCTTATTGCCGCACCCAGTCCCAGCCCTCTTTTCAGTTCAAAAAATAAAATTACAGCTGTTTTTTTTGTCCTTTCTACCGTAAATATATATATAGATAAAATGATTAGGGTATAAATGATTAAATCGAATATTATTTTATTTTATTTAAGTTAAAAATTCTTTTACTAATTTTTAAAATTTTTTTTATATATAATGAATTTAAGTATAATTTAAATAAATTTAATAAATATAAATTATAAAATAAATTATTTATTTTTTATTTAAAAATAAAATATTATTAATAAAAGTATTATATTTAATGAATATTTATTATTTTATGTGAATAATTAAATTTAAAAATTAAGATATATTTATATAATTATATATCTAAAATTGAATTATTTTTATATGAATTAATAAATTAACTTATAAGTTTTTTTATTGTATGAAGGTTAGATAAGTCTAATATTATTATAAAAAATTTTGAAATTAAATTTCAAAATAAATATGATTAATAAATAAAAAATATAATTCAAATTAATATTTAAAAATCAATAGAATTGAGATAACTGAAATATCTAGATTGAATTCAATTTTATTGGATTTTAAAAGTTTAAAAAATTTCAATAGGTCATAACTATTAATAAATCATTATAAAAATATTCCAAGTTAATCAGAAAAATGGAGGGGGTAAGATGGTTGGATCAGACAGAATCTTGAGCTTTTATATTGTGAGCTGAACTTTTCGATCCAAAAGCCCGTATTGACTCAAGTTTGGGCTCATTGCCAGCCATGTTTTCGGCTCCAAATAACCCTCCAGGCCCATGTTGTAGAATCGACGATTTTTGTGCTACGATTTGCCTCAAACCCTCCAACCAATGCTGTCCGTCTTCAAGCTTTTCTTCGCATTTTCTTGATTTCTGCTACGAAATATTCAGTCTAATTCATCTGCCATGAATCCATTTAAGAGAATCTTCTCGTATATAAGATTTTCGAATTCGCTTCTCTCGACTCGGGTTCCAACAAGTCGGCCACGCTTAACTCAGGTGACTCGCTTCTCTACATTTATTATCTCAGAACAGTCTCAATCCTTTCGTGCTTGTAATCACTTCATTACCTGTCAACAAGTTTATTTCTCTTCGAAATCCAGCTCCCTTGTTGAACTATTATTGGCTAATGATTGGTCCACCGAGTTAGAGACCGAGTTAGAAAGTTCAAAAACTTTATTGACTCATGAGACTGTTATATATGTTTTAAAGAAACTAGATAAAGACCCAAATAAGGCTTGGGATTTCTTCAATTGGGTTTGTGGTAGAAATGGATTTAAACCCAGTTCCTCTTTGTATAGTTTAATGCTTAGAGTACTAGCTAAGAAAGATTCCATGAAGAAGTTTTGGATTACTTTGAGGAAAATGAAAGAAGAAGGGTTTTATATTGATGCTGAAACTTCTTTTACTCTTTTAGCTGGTTTTAGAAGGGAGAAGATGGAAAGTGATGTGGTTGCTTTTAAACATTTTTACGAAAGGATGGTTGAGGAGAATGCGGTGGATAACGTTGTGGAGAATGTAGTAAATGCTGTTTTGAAGACTGAGTGGAGCAATGAGGTTGAGAAAAAATTGGAGGATATGGGAATTTTGTTAAATGATGATTTTGTGATTAGGGTTTTGAAGAAGCTAAAGAATTACCCTTTGAAAGCTCTGCAGTTTTTTCATTGGGTGGGTAAGTGCAAGGATTATGAGTGTAATAGTATTACGTATAACGCAATTGCCAGAGTTCTTGGTAGGGGCGATTCGATCGGAGAGTTTTGGAGTGTTGTTGAGGAGATGAAGAATGCTGGTCATGAAATGGATATTGATACTTACATAAAGATTTCAAGGAGTTTTCAGAAAATGAAGTTGATGGAGGATGCCGTCAAGCTTTATGAATTTATGATGGACAGTCCCTTTAAGCCCTCCATTCTGGACTGCAGCATGCTTTTACGAAGCATCTCAGCTTGCAATGACCCGGATTTGAACTTGGTATTTAGAGTAGTGAAAAAGTTCGAGGCGACAGGGAATTCCCTTTCGAAGGCTCTGTACGATGGGATACATAGGTCTTTGACAAGTGCAGGAAAGTTTGATGAAGCAGCAGAGATGAAGAAGGCTATGACAAATGCAGGATACGAGCCGGACAATATCACATACAGTCAATTGGTGTACGGACTTTGTAAAGCAAAGAGATTCGAAGAAGCGTGTGAAGTTCTGGATGAAATGGAGGCAAATGGTTGTGCCCCGGATATTAAGACTTGGACCATACTGATTCATGGGCATTGTGCTGCTAATGAAGTTGAAAAGGCCATGATGTGTTTTGTCAAGATGATGGAGAAAAACTGCGATCCCGATGCCGATCTGTTAGAAGTGTTAATAATCGCATTCCTCAATCAAAACAGGATTCATGATGCATACACATTGCTGCTAGAGATGGTAAACAATGCCCGCATAAGACCTTGGCAAGCAACGTACAAACTTATGATCAAAAAGCTTCTAGAAGCACGAAAACTTGAGGAAGCGCTGAACCTTCTTCGGCTAATGAAGCAACACAATCACCCTGCATTCTCCGAGCCATTTGATCAGTACATATCCAGGTTCGGAACGGTGGAGGATGCAGTCGATTTCCTAAAGGCATTGAGCGCGAAGGAATATCCATCAACTTCGGCTTATCTTCAGGTGTTCCGATCCTTCTTCAGGGAAGGCAGAGATTCTGAGGCTAAAGATTTGCTATTTAAGTGCCCCCATCATATAAGGAAACACCCTAAGATCAATGAGCTTTTTGGATCTGCTAAAGCTGGAGATGCCACCACTTGATCATGTTTTGTGATTATTTCCTTGTTAGGAATTCAGTCATCTTCCATTCGTTTTCTTGTGCAAATTTTTGCTTGAAGCTATTCATCTTCTTCCTGTCAGGAATTTTGATCCATTCTATGTTATGTTACAGTGGTTCAAATTTGGCACTCCAGTAGAACAAACATCTGTCATATTCAATTATCCGATTTTTGATTCAATTATATTATTTGATATATTTGAGCAAATAATTATAAATTATATGTATTATTATCATCCATGCTAACAATATACTTGATATAATATTTTATTTTATTTTTATAATCTAGAATATCACATTTACTTTTTAATTTGATAATATATAATTATTTCCTAAAGATTAAATAAGTTGAATACTATTTAAATATGAAAATTTACATATTAAATATATTTAAATTTATATTATTGATTTTATTTTTTATTTTTTTTAAAAAATAATAATCTAGAATCAATTTTAAAAATTTTAAAAATTTATTAATCAAATTGAATATTTGATTTTTTAATCTATTTTTTTAATTATGTCAATTTTTTTTTTATCAATTTAAAGGGATTTAGGTTTAACCCTAAAAATCATATATGACATGGTAGAAAGGGCAAGAGCAGAAACTTGTCCGAAGGAATAAGATACGAACAAATTTAACATTATCTCCAATTGCTTATCCATCCAATGGGCCATCAAATATGAAACAGAAACCAACCACATGATCCTCATCAGGCTCTACTTTCAATCAGCAAAACCATGAAATCATTATGAATCCATCTTCAAACCATGGCAACGTTCACGAAAATGGTGAAATCCACAGTGCGGTGGCTCAGGCATGGCATGCTAGTGCAGGAAATTCCAGAACTACCAATGAATCCGATGCTTATCGTCGAACTTTCCAGGCTAAGCCTTCCAGATTCAAGCTTGAAGCTGTTAACAAGTTACCATCATCAAGTTCCTCCAAACGGGTGACTGGAAACTGGGATTTCAAGCAATCATTACTTGATTCTTATGAGATTGTTTCCATGACGAGAAGATTGGAGCGAGGATTGGTGATGTTGGAAGAAAACCCTTTTCCAGAATTAGATAATCATAGCCCTGCTGCTGTTCGTACAAGGCCAAAAGAAAGCAAGAACAGTCTCAGGAATTTGATTAATCGATTTTCTTCCAGGAGATTTCACGAGACTGTTATTCCTTCTGAAGATTCTAACCAGTTTTGATCCTGTTCTCTCTTTCTAAAACCCCGAAATACTGTTGATTTGCATAAATGTGCTTCTCTTCGTCAACTTCTAGAATTCTTTCCCTGATATCTTCGTAATGGTATAGTTCTTTTTCATATTAAATTGTTTCTTTAATTCGTCAACAACACATGAGAAACGTCGACCGATTAGATGATATTTTCAATTGGGCGACAGTCTTGAACTGGCAGATACCCACTAACATATACCCAAAAGGTACTTCTGGAATTTGATCATCACTATCAATATGATATGGTTAGTAGTCGTGAGGAACTTGGATATTTTAGGTAGAGATTTTAAGCTCGAGTTCTGAGAGTGATCGACCTGCATTGAAGAATCTGTGCTCTAAATGGGTCCTCTGGCATCCTCGAGCTTTCCACAACGAAGAATACTTGTGCCGACAGAGTCCAAGGAAATAAGCAAATTGCATTGGAATAAGGTACAGTGACATTCCTCATAATGCAGATTATGGGGTCAGATCTCACGAACTACTGAGAATAGAATTTGCTCTGCAAATTCACATGCTAAGCTATTCCAAGATATAGATTGGCACAAAAACTGTATATAATGCAAGGAATATAGTGACACAAATCAGGATTTTTTGATGGAGAACTTGCCAGAACAGAACGACCATGTGGTTTTAACACGGTCATGGCATTCCTGAATTTCTGACTGTATGTTTTGATTTGGGTTACATAGCGACTTAGAATCCTTAATCACCAGGAAGGATAGATTTTTGTTCTGGATTAGTTTATTGTCAGTAACTTAAAAAGGGTTCTTGCTTTAATTTCATAGAATTGGTGATAATCCCTGTTAGAATCTCATAAAGTCAGAAATAAAACTGAAAGGTTCAGAGAAAACCAAATAACAGGGACGACTTTTGCTTAAAAATGGCATAATCTGTTATTAACAATTATGTCAGATGACGGTCCAAAGAAAGTAATTAAGCAAGCCAGATGAACAAAATACAATACATCGCCATAAGCTACCATCAGAAACAAAGCCAGAAAGGAATTCTTCTGCCAGGAGCAATCGAGACAGGCTTTTTTTAGATAAATATAATATATATATATATATATATAAAGCTGCGTTAGAAACACTAAAGCTTCTGGAATATTTTTGCCTGTGATATAATCAACAGACCTGCTGATTCTGAACCTCTGCCATGGAAAATAACCGATCAATACATCTTGAAGGTTTTCCACTTGCATAGGGCGAACCCTTTACGCTTCTGCTTCCTGGCACGTTCCTGATCCTGCTCTTCTTCAGTAGGAATCCTGTTTTTGAAAACCTGGTGAACATGGGGGTAACGGGGAACATCAGGAAGCATGGTAGCCGTCCTTTGCATCCTTGAAATATGGTCATGGAAATCCTGAGAGGAAGTTTCCAAGCCATCTTGTTGCTCGATATGAAGGACCTGTTCATCTTCAGCCATTGTTTTCTTTTCTTTTTTGGCTCAACTCTCTTACAGGTCAATTTAAGTTAATTTAAGAAGATGCCTTCACATTTATAGGCAATGTAACGTTTTTGTAGCTTTATTCTTTTGATGATAGAAGTTGGCATCTAATTCTTCAATCTCTTGTCGAATTTGCTACGTATTAGAATATTGTAATGCACTGCAACATTCCTGTCGAATACTGGCATCAGGTCACGTATGTATTAAACCAATTTACTCTTAACGTGATTTGGGCTTTTATTCTCCGTGATTTTCCTTCCCCTAAATATACATGGAAGTGTCTGATGGTTCATTCATAATGTGATTATCCAAATGGAAAATGCAAGTTACAGTGAAACAAAATCTTGTGCGACTTTTCATCTTCCTAAATGTGATTTTCTTATCCAAATGATTATGCATAAGATTAATAGAAAATGGAAGAAGCATGTCATCATATCATAATAAGAGAACAGGAATCCTGATAAATAATATATATCTAAAGCATATCTTGTCCACAATTCTTATAAACAGAAATCATGGCAGGCAAGCATTCACCGTCCAGAATTGGCACAATGTTTACTTGCGGAATCCAAAATAAGCCTTGGGGATACAAGGGTTCCAAGGCTGTTACAGTTATCACTGCATTTATTCTTTCTGTAGATAGACTTTGACTTTGATTATTCATCAGGGAGGGGCTACGATCAAGGCTTCTCTCCGGTGAGGAGATCCATCACCACACCCTTGATACTTCCATTGTTCTTTTTAAGCAGCTTCCTGTTCATTTCTTCATTACCAAAGCCCTGAAATCACAACAAACAGCACAGGTACAAGGTCATTTAGTTTCAGATTAAGAACAGTAATTGGTATCCGAGTGGGAGGAAAAGCTAACCATCTCCTTTAATTCTTCAAGAATCGGATCCCAACCAGAAACAGCACATAGATCATTGACTGATTGCTCCAAGTTGTACTCGTTCATCCTCAAAATCTCCTTGTTCAAATCAAATTGGTCGAAGCCCATCTCCTCTAGTTCTTTAAGAAGAGACCTCTCAATGAAGTCTTTTGGGCTGGAATTTTCAGGTAATGCTGTGGCACTCACAGTGGGAACAGGAGGGAACGAGGGCCCTGTCTCAGATAGGTCTATGATAGGATATGATACAGAAGAGGAGGCCTGACGGGAGGCAGGAGCTGAAACACCATTACCAGTTATAGGAATATTAAATTCCTGGTCTTTCTTCAGCGTTCCAACATCAACCTTAGGTTGCGGAGGCACAGTAGAAGTAGAAGTAGCATCGCATCCCCCCACAATCCCATTAGTTGGCACAAACTCCGAAGTTGAAGCAGTATTGGAAGGCTGCACAAACCCATTATCCTTGACTGGCTCAACGTTTACATCCATAGCTTCAGGGAACTCAGAACCCTGGCAATAGGGGGGGAAATTCAAGTTCAGTCCTTGATCTCCATCAGAAACATCTTTCAAAGAAGCTTCAACCTGCAAGAACAAAAATGGAAAGTCAACGTTCTCCACCCTGAAACATAGGATTTTAAGCAACTAATGAAAATGACATACATCAATGAGAACCCAGACACGTTCCCCAAATTTGGCGCCTGATGGGGTTGCCATCCTCCAGTATGAAATGTAACGACCAGTTAATCCAGGTGAAGTAAAATCAACAGCAACATCAAGTTCCCCATCCACAGGTATACCCTCAGCAGGAATCTGGCAAGAATTGATAAAACATTAAATAAAGATATGAAATTCATAGTATAAGATTTATAAGCAAAATCACAATGATTGGCAACTTAAGAAATAAACCAGATGCCCTACTTCTAAGTCAACAGCATTTTTATGACTGAATCTGTCTCCTCCAATCCACACAAGCCGTGACCCCTGAGGCCATGCAATGCTGCCACTGTTCCGCATTCGCCAAATCTTGGTAAAGTGAGTAGATGGAGCCATCATAGTACCATCCAGAACATTCACATCCAAAACAAAGCAGCTGTCCAGCTTACTCCTAGATGCCTTTTTCCCCCAGCGTCCCATGATATGGTTGTCAGCCCAATTATTCTGGACAGAAAACAGAAAAGGCAGGTCAGTAAAAGAATTCAAGCAATTGATAATAACAGCCATAAAAAATCATTAAGATGGTAAGTCTGCATACAGAATCAGGTAACCCCTTGAATGGATGTGCATGTCGAAAAGGCACTGGCCTGTCTATCCTGATGTAGTCTGTTTCATTGCCCAAATCAGAAAAGCAGATTCTGCAAAGGTCATAATCCTCTTTCCTGCACGTACACACAAAAAAAAATATCATGACCGCATCTGAAATATCTTTATCATCCTGAAAAAAAAAAAAAATTTATCACTTACACTTTGGACTTGTACCGAGGTCCAACAATTGGACTAACACCACAAACATCACACTGAATACCTCTGTGGAACATGCCAACCACTGCATCATTATTGCAATCCCGAAACCTCCTCCTGAATGGACTAATTCGGGGCAATAGAAAAGGAGGTGCAGATGAATCATTTGCCATAGGCATTCCACTGAACGGACATTCATTGCCAGCAGCCCTTGTTGGATCAGAAGTACTAGAGGATCCACCAGCGCCATCATAACTACTACCTAAATGATTCTGTTTTTTATTTTCTTTCCTGGCATTACCTCTAACAGTTGGTTCAAAGTCATTCATTGTACATCCAGATTTATTAAGATTCCAAAAAGGAGGAGCAGGGAAAAGTTTAGGAGGAGGAGGCATAACGACACCTTTAGTAATATTTCCAAGCCCCACATCAGGGCTAGTTTCATGCTTCGTGTTAGGCACGCTAGAAGGAATTGCGTGTTCCATAGTCCCTGCATTGGTGCTTGAACTTGCATCAGCACCAGATTTCTGGGCTGGATTCAACAATGAATGACTCATTTTGGAAAGGCAATCAACTAGATCAGAGACCACAGAATTAGAACAAGCAGCCTTTGAAGCCAAGTCCAAAGATAGCTTTGAAAGAGCCTCACGTAATGGCTCCGGCATTGATTTCAAAACATCTGCTACACCATTGTTTAAGTTCGGCAAAGGACTCTGGACTTGAGGAGATCTCATGGGTGTAGAAGTACCACTGGATGATTTGGTATTGGATTTAGCAAATTTATCATTTTTAAACAGTACATCGATCCTTAAAAACTTCAAACTTTGCCTCATAACATCAACCAAATCATTATCATCAACAAGAGTAACCACATCCCCATCTTCATCGACATAAGTTAGTATAACATCAGCATCAAGAGGAAACTCAAAAAGACCAAGGATTTTTGCCCTTAATCCACTCATGTCAAGATCCAATAGCCCATTCTCGTTAACAGACACACTGAAACGTCTTAGTGTATCACCACACTTAGCCTGAAGCAACATTAAAAAAAAAAAGAAACATGTATCTTGAGCAGACCCAAAAAAAATTAATACACTGTAACTACCAATCAAAACATTAAATAACAAAAAGCTCAAACCATCCCGAAATTTAGATTCACACCAAACAAACTACAAGAGAAGTGTTCAAAGTTCAAAGCTTAATCCTTTATGTTATTAAGCAGTCAAATTTAAGCGCACTACTGTTAAAATTGAGCATGAAAAAACAAAGAAAAAATAATATCAAAAAAATTGGGCAAAAAAAACTCATAATTAGATTAAAAGACGAAGAAATGGACCTTGATGACAAGAGTAGACTCCATGAGCTCGAGAGAAACGCGTTCCAGTAAGCCGCGCAAAAGCAAAACAAAGAAAATCTGAAAGAAACCCTAGCCAAAAGCTGGTTAATAAATTTTTTTGACAGAATGAGAAGGCGGAATGAACAAAATTAATATTGATAGCGAGGGAAAAAAACCCTAAATAATCAGGAAATGGGGCTTGAAAGGGTACCTGTAAGCCGGTTTTGGCGTGGAAAGAAACGAGAAAAGTGAAACTTCGTTAACAGAGAGATCTTTGGAAGGGAATATATAACTCTTTAATTGGCTTGCTGGATAAGATATAACTCAAGCTCATTTTTATTTTTATTTTATGTAATTATCTAATTGCCTTGTGCGATAAGAAAAACTTTTATTTTATTTTATTTTTTATTTAATTTAATGTCATTAATATTTGCAGGACGCAAACCTGCCTGATTAAGGAAACGACTGGTCATCTTTTATCGTATTGGTGGATTCCCTGGCCTTGAGAGTATTGTAATGAATTGAGGTTTGCTTACGTGGACGTGTTTTATTGGTTGGATTCGAAACTTTTCTAGTTTGCATGAAGATTTATCCACTGTAGAAGGTGTGAACTTGAGTAAGGTTGACGTGTGTGATGATGCTTTTAATTCGAAAAAATTTATATGTTTATATTTCATAAAATATTATATTTTTATATAATTTTAAATATTATATTTTAGATAATACCAGTTAAAATACTCATCATTTTATGATCTGAATATATATAAATATTATATATTATATATTTGAAATCAAGGATAAAATTATTATTTTATTATTCAAATTTTCAAAAGTTAAAATTAAAATTTAATTATTCAATTTTCAGATCTTATTTTAATATATAATAATAATAATAATAATAATAATAATTAATTTATAAGTCTTCATATTATATATATATAAATTTTATTACATTTGCTACATTAAATAATTAAACAATTTATTTATATTGTTATGATTATAAAGTATACTAAAATTTAATAATAATAATTATTCTTGATATTAAATTATTAGTAATTTATTATTTTATATTAAATAAATTAAATTGTAAATATTAATAAGTTATATAAATAATTCAAAAATAATATATTTATAAAAATTCTGGTATTATTAAAAATAAATTGAAAGTTAATCAACCAAACTATTAAAATAACTCCTTCAAAATTATGATATTTAACCTCATTAGTGATTATGGTGTTTGTCATTTTTTAGTTTAATAATAATAATAATAATAATAATAATTTAAAATCTTCTTCTATATTTATGTAAAAATCTTTTTATATATTAATTTAAAAATAAGATTTTCAATTTAACCTAAATATATATGAAATAAAATAATTTTAATTAATGCTTTTAACAATAATTAGTAAGAGAATGTAATGTAAAATTAATATTAAATTTTCAATTCAAAATTAAAAATAAATTAAATATTTAAATTAACATGATTATAATTTATATAATATATTATGATTTTTCATTTTAATGATATATATTTATTTTCTATTATCCATATGAAAATTTATAGTGGTTAAGTTAATCATTTTTTATATTTAAATGATATAATTTTGTTATTATTCAAGATAATAAATTAATAATATATTATTATTTATCTTATTAAAATTTATATATAGAAGTAATTAAAATTATTTAAGAGAGTAAAAGTAAAATATATTGTTATTTATTTAAAATTTGTATATATAAATAATTAAAATTTTTGGAAGAATAAAATAGGTAAAATATTTATTAGAAAAAAGAAAGAGAAATAATATTAAAAAATTAAATTAAAATAAATAAAAAGAGAGAAATGATAATTATTTGAAAAAGAATATTATTAAATTATTATTATCAATCATATTCATTAAATATTGTCACACTCGGCCCATACCCAGAAGGACATGCTCCAACGACACAGACAGCGGCCCTCAAGGAAGACCAGTGCCTGCACCGCTAGGGATACATCATGCAAACGTCATATGGGGACACGCCTCTAAGCCTAATGGTGGTTGTGCAACGTACAACGTGATGCGCAAGCATATACCCGGGATCCATTCATCATACAACAAACACGCAATCCATAAACAAAAACAGGCTGACTGTATTGCATATATACAAAACCTGTTTACAATACGTGAGTGTATACAAAATACCACTAAAAGCTATACAATGAGTACAAGACTACAAACTACTGCCACCCTAGCTACACAAGCCAAAAGGAGCCGGAGTATGCTGCAGAAGTCCCGTACCAAGTTGAGATTCGTCTGTCTCAGCTGACGACCTCTAATCCTTCCCTGACTGCTCACCCGTAGGCTCTGAACCTACGTTCATCAAATGACAAACGCTGAGATAAACTCAGTGGTGCTAGAAACATATATAACCAATCATTAAAACATATAGCAATCCATCATAACATCATATGCAATGCAAATGCCACTGTTCCTATCATTCACCCTCATTCACTCTTATTTTCCTGAGTTATGCACATTCCTTTCGCATACGCTGGATCCCGATAGGTACCGGTACTCATCTCTCGTAGGAGGCTATTTATCTGTTGAGTGCCCTGCACTCTATATCCATCTCCCATCTCAGGAGAATATATATATATAATGATTCCCGAAGGAATCCCATTCATAATTGATCCAGTGTGCCCAGAGCTGAGCTTTCCCCTCATTTCTCATTCTCTTTTCACTCTTTCTTTCCTCATCATTCATCTCTATGCATGTAAGCATGACATTACCATTCATTCATCATAAACATGGAAGCTAGAGCCATTCATCGCATTAACACGCAA
>CANYBF010668530.1:0-12652 GCA_948192965.1 Dalechampia spathulata
CTGCTTTTATTTCTGCTTTTACTGCTTTCAAATCTGCTACATGTCTCTTGCTTCCCTATGTCATGAAACCGGACTTAAGTGAACTTCAACCTAATTGTGTGTGATTTGCGCTTTTATTAAAACCGGATAAAGTGAATTTGATAATACGGAATACGAATAAAATCGAAATGCCGAACCCAATCTCTGAAGAAATTCGGGCTGCTTTCCAACACAAGAAGGCTCGGGTTTACATTTTCATGGTTTGTTTAGTTGCTCAATTGAGTTAATTAAATAAGCCGGGTGGCGACTCCATTTTCTCGACGCGATCTGTCTAGTTCCTGTAGTAACTCAGGGGTCAATACTCGCGAGAGCAAGCACCACGGCATCTCACACCGAACAACGTGCAACACTCCCACGTCCGGGACGCGCTACTCTCACAGTATATAAATTGTGTTGTTGGGCATGAAAATATCATATAAACCATGTTACTTTATGTATGAAGGTGTTAAGTGTGTTGTGTATATTGGTTTTTATTGTTTAGGCTATGGCAATTTAAAAATTAAGAGCTTAAGTAGAGGATTATTATTATAAGACTATAACAGACACTTTAATTTACTTCAATATAGTTTTAAATTGTACTCTGTTTTGAGAACTTTAGAATATTCTAAAAGGGCATATAAGATAGGCAGTTTAGGAGGCTGAAATTGAAGCTTGATAAATAGCTTATTTGGCTTATCAAAATGAATGAGTTTTGAATATGTTTTAGGACGTATATGTTTTGTGCAAAATGAACTATTTTAGGCGTGAATTTGTTACGTAAGTTAGGTTGTTTTGGGCCTTGTAGATGTATGTAAATGGAGCTCTTATGGTTTATTTTATTCTATCTTGTATTAAAAATTTCTACTAAATGAATTTTAATAGAGATGTGTATGGTGATGCTTTGTATATGCATGAAAAAAAGAGTAATTAATTAGGGACTACTTTGTTATGGCTATGTTAGAATAGAGTTATAGTAATTTGTGTATGTTAAAGGTTAAATGGTTGGAGTTTATTTTCAGCAAGAACATATATTAATTGAGGCACTAAATAATAAGGGTATGCAGAAATGTTTTAAATCAAGGCTTAAATGACTAAAAATTTTGGAACATGGAACAAGTTTTAGAAAGCTCCTTAAGTTTACTCTATTATTGGTATAATATAGTTTTTATGGAATTAAAGTGTTAAGTTAAAAAAAAAGAGGATAGTATGTGTGGGAAATGTGTTATGTATTATAATATGTATTCTTAAACGTGTTTCAAGTATATAATTAAATTGGATATGATTAATTCAGAACATAAGATATTGATAGTATGATTAAGTGAAAGTGATTTAATGAAGTGGAATGTAAAATGGATGTTTAAATAAGTGGAATTAGATGGGAGAATATTATAGTAAGTATTTTGAATTTGGTTATTTAAATGATTACTTAATAAAGATATTAAAAAGGGTCAGCGTAAAAATATATATGATGATAATTAAATAACTTGTATATGAGTTATAATATTGAATAGTTTAAATGATGGTATAAGATATTATTTAATTAAGTTTAATAATATACTTTTTAATAACATGAGTTTATTGAATTAGTAATTAATGAAATAAGTGAAGATGAAATTTAAAAAAGGGGTATTTTAAAAGAAGTACGAAGATGAATGTTAATGAAATATTTAAAACAATTATGAAAGGATATAAGTGATGTATTATGACATCATAATATATTAAGTAAGGTTAACATATATAAAATTTTGAATACAATGATGTGGTAAATTTTGATGAATGATATGATTATTATTATAATTATTGATATTGATTGTATTAAATAGTTTATGCATAGTATATCAAAGTTTATAGTATATATATATAATGCAATGAATTATACAAGTAAAAAGGTATAATTATGTGATAGTGTTCAGATGTTATAAGATGGGAAAATAAAGTAATGAAATGTTTCTAAGAGTATAAAAAGTAATGGTTATGGGATCAAGTATCTTAAAGGTATCGGAGATTGATGAAAAATTGTAAGATAGTAATTAATGAGTTATTATAATTACAATTTAGAATTATATTAAAATGAGAAGTTATACCTATGATGTGCTATGTTTAGTATGAATAGTTATTTATGATTGTTAGTTGATGGTTATAATATCATGATCTATTAATTAAGGTCAATGATCGATATTTTAATGTTCTTATATTATGTGATGATCTTTATTTTATTTAATGATAAAGAATATATGAGATGGATGATGAATGATATGGAAGAAGTATGGAATGAATGATGCATGATATGATATCATGATGCTTATATATATTTTCATTGTAGCATCATGGCATAATGTATACATATCATGTCATGAAACATTAATGGACATATTCATAATCATGGCATGGCATGGAGAAATAAGGAAGGAGGAAAATGAGCGAAAGTGAGGAAATGATAAATGATAAGGGTACTTGGGCATTATGAAATGAATTCCTATGGGAAATGAATGGAAAGGAAAATGATATGAAATTAATGAAATGAATGTGAAATGGGTTCCAGTTTGTTGAACCACAGTAATGATATGAAATGAAATGAAAGACTCAGTACCAAGTGTGCATATGAAATGGTCCAATATGTGAAAGGGCAAATGAAATAAAATGAAATGTTACAGGAAAATAAGAGGGAGAATGTATAGCATGAATGCATTCTCACACATAAACATCATTATTCATATATTATGAAAATACAGAGAATGAGATGATGAAAGCACTACAAGTGCACATGTTTAAATGTTACAGAAACACGATGGTTTCTATATGGTATATTATTTATAGAAAGAATGCAAAATAAGAGCATTCTCATAATGATGTTGAAATGAAATGATAAGAGAAATAAAGGAAAGTACATAGCAAATTGGCATTCATAAATACATACTGTATTGCATTTTTACATAATGAATTATATACGATGAATAGAGCTTATGCTCAAAAGTAGAATGATCATTATGATGGAATGATGAATGCACTATAAGGTGCTTATATAAAAATGTACATTGAATAATAATGTACAGTATGGAATGATTCATAATGATACGGATGCATTTATGAATTGGTATTTGAAAGTTCTAATGCAATAAATATAGCTAATTACAAATATTATGAAATATAATTATTGAAGTTTATGATTGTAAATAGTATTGTTATGCTGAAAATATTATGTTGTTTATTGATGCCATTTATATGATAAAAGATGATATAGTTAATGAATTGTAATTATGTTATTTTATGGGTTGTTAATGAAAGGAATACATGACAATGTGAAAAGATGGCATTCTCAGTACATATATGATTTTATTATATTCTGAAAAATATTATAGAAATGATGATATTGGTTTGGATATACAATAAAGAAACATATATATTATGATGAAATTTAAAGTAAAATATCATTGTATGAATATGACATGTTAATGCTGATAACGTGATGATATGATATAACAGAGAACCCAATTATAAGTATATGAATTTATGCTTAAGGGTGGCAGTATATGGTGAAGTTTTACAGTATGATATACAAATGGTGTTATTGTATGATTATACAATATGAACATATTATTTGGTAATGTTTTATGGAAAAGAAATAATGAATACTAGTGAATGATATTTAATATAACATTTGTGTTATAAGTCTTACAGATATTAAATGAAAGAATATTGATCTAAGGAAAATAGATGATATGAACACTAAAATAGAATGGTTATGGTATTATCAGAAATAAAGTATGATCTGAATATTTTAGAGAATAAATATGAGAAGCTTAGAATATTTTTTTAAATGATTTATGGCAATGCTATAATTATGCGGTTAAAGATTATTAAACCTATTTTATATGACATATGTTTGATTTCAATTTCTATGATATGTTTAGCACCACTGAGTGAAATACTCAACATTCATCATTTGATGGAAGTAGGTTTAATAGATGGTTGAAGTTTCATGGATCCCAAGATGCTAATTCAACAAGACTCTCTTATGATAGCAAAGACTTAGATCAGTTTAAGGTTGTTCTATAAAGTAATGTTTAAGGCAATAAATGCAAGTATGCAATGTGAGGTTAATATTTCTGTAAATTAAAAAGCTAGTATAATTGTTACATACAAAAAAAATTTACATCCCTTGTAGGATAATCAATGGTTTTCATTATTGAAGATCATTAAATATTCTATAAGAGCATGTTGCATCGTAGAAAGGCATGACATCATCAGACTCTGTGGTCGAATGGGTTGATAAACAAAAATGCAGTAATAGTTTGAATCTTGCTACCCTTAACCATGAAGGGGTAATCACTAGCTTGTGGCTGCATAATTGGATGATAGTAGTAAGATCTATAAAGCCCTTTGTAGTTAATAGTGACCTCACTATTATTGAGCTATTGTCAAATGCCCTTATCAGATTTAGGATTGCCTCTCTAGTAGGCACCAATATTATCACCATCATCATCATGCTACATGTGACTCTAAGGATAGTAGTGAACTCCTTATACATCAGACATAGCTCCATGTGTCCAAATCAAAAGACATGGGTTGATGGATCCTAGAACTGTATAGTAGTGTATAGAAAAGTAGTGTTGATAGAGACCTATTGAAAAGTCTTTAGATACTAGAGTCCAAACTCGCTCAGTCGACTCCACTGACAGGAGAGGACATGGAAAGTAGAGAGTGATTGCTGAGTCATGGTCTATTCATATATGGAATAATAGATGAGTTATGTTTCATAGAGAAGCATAATGCATGATATTCTCATAGAAGAATAATAGTAGCAAGCATTTTGGGTTTCACTATAAATCCAAAATGCACAGAGTTAGAGCAGTCAATAGTTTACAGTGTTTGTACACCATAGCCCAAGTGTACTAGACCTTCATGCTAGGCTGTACTACTCTATCCTATATTCTAATATAGAAGCCATAGAGTTTTAACACCATGCATATGGAATCAGATGTCATGTCTACTCTAAGTATCACCATCTCCAGATTGCTCTTCATCTAGACTAGGACTGTCGGAGACCTCAATGTTATACTGCTTCAAGCATGCCTTTAGCCAAGCGATCTCTTTGCCCATCTGTTCAGTCATTCGTGCATAATGATCTCGCTCCTCTTGCTTCAAGTACCAACTCATTTACATTAACATGATCATATAGCCATATAAGTCATGCATCTATGCATAGACATCATGAGCATAATCATGATAGGTGCTTACCTAGACGTTCTAGCAATAGAATTAGCAGCATACTAATGCACTTTAGTTACTTACATGAGTGGTGTTCAGTGGCTTGAACTCAATCTCACCCCTCATTAGCACTAGGAAGGATGTTGAATAAGGGTGGCCAAGCTCATCATAAGTATAGATCAATGGATTCTGAGGCCATATCAGCTAACCCTTCATGAAACCCTAAGGATGCTCATATCTAAGAGGTACATCTAGAGAGGCGAGCTCTAGTCTTAGTGGTGTAGCTTTAGACATAGCACTGCATGATCTCTTTAAAGTACCACCACCTCTATAACTACCAATAGCTGCTAAACCATGGTGTCCACCTCTACCGATAGAAATGTCAGGTCTATGGCTAGATTTGCTCGCTCTATCATGCTAGCCTCTGTATGTAGATAGATCAATAGACCCCGATAGTTATATCTGGATGAAGGTCTGATAGTCCACTAGTGACTTTGACAAGTGCTCTCACCTGAGAATGCTAGTCAAAGCAATAATCATCTTTGGGTCTATGTTAGTGTAGGATGCCTAGAACATAGCTCGTGGTGGTACAACAGGCTCCACATATCCCTATGGCCCTGGTTACCAGTTGATGATGCGCTCACCTAGATAGAAGAGTTGGTACTTCGAGCTCTTTAGTAGCATGTGACGCTCATCCTTACAGGACAAACTAGTCAAGTATTAAGGCTGAAAGAACATGTTATTCCAAAGATAGGGGCGAACATATTCCAAAAAGCAATAATCAATTAGAAACCTGCTAAAGTATCATCTAACCTAGTTCAATTCAGTTTTATGTTAATAAAATTGTTTTCTTCTTACTTGATCTCAGGTTAGATCATTAAGATACTCTCTCAACTCATCCATGGTATAACTGGGCCTCTAACAAGATTTACATTATGCTTACATGCATGGAAAGCCTAGCGGTAATCCATGTGGAATCTTAAGCTCTGGTAGCAACCTGAACTCATAAGCCATGATCTATAAGATCAACACACACAATCAATGATAGAATCAGAAAAATTAAAAGCAATTTTAGAATTAACAAAATTCTACTCACTTATAACTTGCTGTGAGCACCGGTTTCTGCCACCGCCCAGAGCGAGGCTTGCAAAGCTCACAGACTAAGGACCGCACTTGAAGCAAAAGTGCAGTCTTCTTGAGGGGTTATCTTGAGGAATGATACAGACTCAAAAGAGTCATAAGGGAGTCACCATCAGATGGTTCCAGATTGGTTCAACCGACCCATAGCATGAGTGCTAGTTAAACCCTTCAGAGATTGGGTTTGGGTGGTGAAGATCTATTTCTATGAGTTTCCAAAATTGATTTTACCATTATAGTTGGAATTAATTATCCTAAGCAGGCAAGCATTCAAGCGTATATGTAAGCATACAATATGATATATGATTTGGTGTAGCATGATTGCACGTAGAATGGCATATAATGCTATATGGCATTTAGATGACATGGCATATGCATGACATGTGAAGTGATGATATAATAAAATGACATGGCATATGCATGACATGATATAATATTTATAGCATAGTAAAATGACCTGGCATATGCATGACATAGCATAGTGATATGTGGGTGAATTGGCATTTAATATGGCATGTGGCGTGGCATACGACATAGCATGTGACATGGCATACAACATGACATGGTATAATGACATGTGTCAGGGCGTGGCATCATGGTAAAATGGCATGTGAGATGACATGGTATATGGGCGTATATTGGCATATAGCATGGTAAATTACACATAATTTATGGTGTATTGGCATATTTTGGATTGTATTGGCATACGAGATATTGTTTATGGCATGGCATATGCATGACATGGTATAGAAGTGTGTGATATGACATGTGACATGATATGGCATATATATTTTAGTAAATATAAAAAACCATCCACGAAAGAAATTATAAAGGTTGGTGAAAGGACTTGAGGAATTAAGGGATACACACGGGATATTGGGGATAAATTATTACAAAATAAGAATAATTCTATCCTATTACAAAAATATCCTCACATACATCATTTTGGGATGTTAAGTAACATCCCCTCCTCCTTGGGAAAATTTCCATCTCTGGTAGCATGAACCGAAAATGCACGAGTGTAAATGATGCAAATAAACAAATAAATTCATTAGTAGCAAATAAATTTAGGACTTATTTGAATAATCCAATGCCATATGAAAGCATGAACCAAGAGTCAAAGTCCAATTAATTGTACTTTCAGCAAAAACATAGGTGTATATATGGCACACATAATAGAATAAATTGAAGGAAAATTTAGTTTTTCAGCAAAAACATGACCTACAGATGATTTCCAGTAAGTTTAATGAAGGAAGCACTCCATTTTAAGAATGAACGCATCTTCAAATTAAGAAAATGAGCATTTAACTTGAATAATTAATTTTAAGGCTAAAATTAATTAGATCTAAAAGATTTATGATAGATCTAGAACACCAGAGGCATAGACAAGCCTTTAATGAATCTAGATTCATCAAATCGGGAGCAAAAATGAGCAAAAACAGAGGGAAAATTTGATTTTCTATGAAATTTGAGGCCTATATATATGCTACATATAGGCTAGATATGGCACACATAGGTGTATATGTGGCACATATAGTTTGAAAAGTAGAGGAAAAATGAAGGTTTTTGGCAAAAATGCAAAATCCGGCTCGGATCTAGGCATATCAAAGCTAGCAACACATAGTATTGATTACAAAAGAGCATGAGTAATCAAGAAATAATCATGATTGAAGCCAATCAATAAAAAATCAAGCCAAAATTGAAGGATTTAAGTAAAAATCCCAAGGAAGTGGAAGAAAAGTGAATATTTAGCTTACCACAGTAGGTTTTCTTCAACAATCTTGCTTCCAAACATGATTAGAAACCTAACTAGTGCTAGTTAGTCTCTAAAATCCTAAGCTAATTGATTAATTAAGTGCTTAATTAATTTGAGAGTGAATTTTGGCAGAGTTTAAATGCTTTTTACCAATTTTTGGACTAATTTTCATGAACCCAAGTGATATATTTATAGTGGGAGATATTAGGGTTTTGAAAATGTAATTTTCAATGTAGGATTTGAAAAATTTTTAGGCTATGTGCATGGCATATAATGCTATGTTCACCACACATAGCCTATATGCACATCATGTAGTGCTACATGCTACGCATATACCATTTTGACCTGTCACATGAGGCCCACTGTGGCTACATCGGGATGTATGCCCCATGTCTTATTTTGCTATATGCATAGCGCATAGTGCTATATGCTACACATATAGCATTTTACCCCTATACATGCCAGCTTACACGATGAAAATGTAACATGTGCCGCATGTCAAATAAGCATCGTTTGATACATGAAGACATTATGCTATATGGAGCATGTTAGATTCAGCCCAGAAAGTGGGCTACACCAAACATCTTTTTTTGCTATATTAAAACATGTCAAATAAGCATGCATAGTGCTATATGCTACACATGTAGTATTTTGCCCCTATGCACTCTACCTTGCACGAGTAAAATGTAACATGCTCCGCATGTCAAATAAGCGTCATTTGACATACTAAGATATTGTGCTATGAGAAGCACCCCGAATTTAGCCCGAAAAGTGGGCACCACCAAATGTCTTTTTCTGCCACATAGTGCATGCATAGTGCTATGCACTCCATGTGTTCTGTTTATGTATTTCACCTCATTTGGGTAAAATGTAAAGTGTTTTTCATGCCTAGAACACTCAAAGAAGGTCCAAAAGCATGTTTGTAAATCGGGGTCGACCTCAGGAACCGGTATCAAGCTGAATCAACAAAAACCTAAGATTGCACAAGAATGAAAAGTCAGGGTCAATAGTTTGCCCCCTGATCAGGACCATTTTGAGGTAACATAAGCATAAGTCATAAAAATGAGATATGATCATAACATGACTTTTCATAAAAAAAATAAGGGAGGTACCTGACCGATGCTCGTGTTAAGGCTTGATGCTCATGCTGAGGCTTGCAGGGTGCTTGCATTGAGGCTTGCAAAGTGCTTGCATTGAGTCTTACAGAGTGCTTGTGTTGAGGCTTACATCCTAATTCTGCCATTGGGAGCCCAGTGCTTGAGTTAGAGGATCAATGTTGATTTGTTGCTCGTACTGAGATTCAGAACCTAATTCTATCACTGAAACCCCGGTGCTCGGGCTAAAATGACCAAGGCTGATCAGAGGTCTTTTATAAGGCTGATGGCTTTGCTGTAAGGCTTGAAATCATCTATAATTAGCGTTTAGATGCCTACTACTAAGATTTAGGAATCAAAGGCTTAATTCTGTGATCTCTGCTGGATCAAGCGGTCAACTGCACGACCTGGGTGACCGTCTGCTAGGTTGGTGCTTACGCTATCAAATACACATTAAATATCTCTAAAATGGCATTTGGGATCCTCTGCTGGGTCTTTGACATTTTTAGGTTGACAGTTTTGACGAATAATAATCCCAATTCTATCATCAGGAGCCCGACATTCAGGCTATACGATCAACGCTGATTGGTGGTCACTGCAAGACTGATGGCTTTAATTCAATGTAATCATTTGAAATCAACGTTCAAATGCCTATGGCTAGGGTTTGAGGATCAAAGGCTTGATTCTGTGATCTTTATTGGATCGGGTGGTTAACTGTAGAACCAGAGGTGGCCGTCTGCTAGGTTGGGGTGATCAACCTTCAGATCAATTCTCGCACCATCAAATAAGTGTTGTCTATCTCCAAAGTTAGTATTTGGCATCCTCTATCAGAATGCAACACTGTTTGGTCAAAAGCTTGACTAGAAGCCAAAGGTTTGACTGATTTTGATCATCCGCTAGATCAATTTCTTATCTATGCTAAACATGGAAAAACAATTTGTTAGTGAAATTGGTATTGAAATGATCTAGGAAAAATACTTGAATTTTTGAGTATCAGTCTGCTACATTCTGACTAATTTTCTAGATTTTTCACACGTTATGAGTCGTGAAAATTGGGCTTGATAGAGCAAATGACCTCCAAAAATTTTGAACTTTTTGGGAGCGGCTCAATTAACTAATTGTATCTTGCTGAGACCCAGGTGAACATTAGCAGGCACTCCTGGAGGGTGGTGCATGTTAGCAAAATTAGCTACATGCGGAGTGCGTTCCTCTATATGCTGCGCATATACCTTGAAAATTTTATATTCCAAGGCCTCCATTCAAAAAATCATTTGGTTTCCCTCCTCCAAACTAATTTTCTTTCAATTCTCGAAACCCAAAACTTGATATTTTTGTGAAAATGGCCAAAATTAGGATGCAATTGACCCCCTAGTACCCGGAATCGGTTCTGAGCTATGCTTTAACTAAGAACATAACTCCTGATGCCTACTTCAGGGCTTATTTTGGTAATGCAATCATAGAAACCTTTACTATAGACTCCCATAAGTTTAGGGTTATTTTTCTTGCATTTAGACCATTGTTAGGCTTGGATTAGGTGCTAGGCTATTGCTAGGCTTAGGTTTGCATGTGTTTATCGAGGTGTTTTGATAAAAATTAGAGTTTTTTGAGTGGGTCTTGCTATGTGTGGCACACATAGCACTATGTGCATAATACATAGGCTATGTGTGGTGCACATAGGGTTATGTGCTATGCATATAGCAGTAAGAAATAGGCTGAAACATGCATTTTTTGGCCATTTTTGAGTGATTATGCATTTTGGTAATTCATAAGCATGAATATCAGTATTTTAGGGCTGAGGGGAGAAACTTTAGACCTTTGAAATATTATCTGTATTCTATAATTCAGACTGAAATCTAACCTGACTTTTATGATTTGTAGAGGGACAGAACAGTCGTTGGAACTGGCAGTCTCTGAGGAATTTTTGAATGGTACTCCTAACTACCCTGGGAGATTCGTGTCAGAGTGGACCAGAGTTGTTTTGGTCCATATATCTCTTGTTTTACTGGTGTGGAGATGAGATGTAATAGATTTATCATCACCGCCATGATAGAGCGATGGATGGATTCTACTGACACCTTCCATTTGATAGTGGGTGAGATTGCTATCACTTCGAGTATCTTTGCTAGAATTACCAGGCTAGAGTGTGCAGGGCTAGCTATTCAGTTTAATGCCAAAATGACATCACCACGATGGTCATTTGGCATGATCTTTGAACTATTAGGTGTGTCTCCTAGTGTGATAGGTGGACATAGTATATTGTATGACTGTCTGCGAGAGGTAGTACTAGTAGAGATGCTTGGCAGAATGATCTCTGTAGATCAGTAGACTCGCAGCTTTTTGCTGTATGTACTGGGGTGTACTCTGTTCAATGACAGTAGAAACAACATCCACATGTGTGTACTATGGGCTCTCTGTGATTTGGATGCCATCGAGAGATTAGTCTGGGGTAGCACTGGTCTACTTATCTAATGCAGGGATTAGATCTCTATAGTAGGCAATGCAGAGATCGTTTCATTGGTTGCTGGTAGGTTGTTAAGGTAAGCAGAATTCTATTGATTCTGATACTGGTGCTTGACTAAATCTTTTACTGACTATATGCATTGATTTTGCAGATCATGATGTATGAGTTTGGGTTACTTCCGGAGCCCGAGATCCTGCAAGGAGTACCGCTTGGTTTTCTTTGTATGCAAGCATGGAGTGTGCCATGTCAGAGGCCTAATTACACCATGGATGAGTTGAGAGAGTATCTCAATGATCTGACTTGGGATCAGGTAAGAAAGAAAAAATTTAATTAGTATTAAACTGAATTGAATTGGTTCAAGAAATACCTGAACAAACATCTATTTATCTGTTATTATCTTGATCAGTGCACCCTTATCCCTAGAGGAACATGTTTCCGAGGCTGAAATATTTGAATAATTCAGAACGTAAGGATGAGTGCCATATATTGCTGAGAGTCCTGAAGGCAGACTCTTTTACTTGGGCGAGCATGTCATTGACTGGCAGCTGGGACTAGAGAGCTATGTGGAGCCTGCTGTACCACCTCATTGTTGGTTTGTTTAGTGATTAAGCAGCGGAAGAAATTTAAAATTTTCATTTTAAAATAACAAACCAAAAGAAGATCTTTGCATCAAAACATAGAAAAACAAGTTTAGAGATTAGATGTAGCATATTGGATAGTAACTCTTACTTTTAATGCAGATGTCCTTCGTTCTTTATCTCTAAAATGTTTATGGTTGTAGCAAACCAAAAACCACTAAGATATGCAGCCTCCAACAGTATCCACATAAAACAAGGAAGTCCAAGCAAGCAACCAATTGCTTCTATCTCCTTTCCTGTGAACTAGCAAAGAAAAAGAAGAAAAACTTATGGAATTTTCGACTTCCTCACAATTACTCTTGTGAAGGCCGAATTCTCCTTCTGCAGAAGAGTGTAATTT
>CANYBF010668582.1:0-11459 GCA_948192965.1 Dalechampia spathulata
TATTTATAATATTTAATACTAATTATTTATACATACATTATAAATTATATATACAATTATATATATACATACACTATAGATATACATATTATTATAAATAGTGACGGAAATAATGATGTAATTATAAACAACATATAAATAGTACTAATTATAAGTTCTTTAATAATTTATATATTATTTATAATTTTTAATACTAATTATATTTATATGCATTATAAAATATATATACAATTATATATATATCTATTATATATACATACATTGAATTATATATACATACAATTATATATATATATACAATTATAAAAGAGTGACGGATTTTAGCTACGGAATTAATTCCGTAGCAAAATAGTGACGGATTTTGCTACGGAATTAATTCCGTAGCCATTTAACATCTTTTTTGTAGTGTTATAGGATAAATAAAGATGTAATAAGTTAAGTTATTCGTAAGTTATTTAAAATTTAATTTAATAAAAATTTATTTAATAAATAAATTAAATTTAAGTTTGATAATAATCGATTCCTAATGAGTAAATTTGATAAGAATGGGCTTTTTGGGTTAAAATAAAAATTTTGACATAGCAGACGGATTGGTTATAGGTGAACTAAGCCACTAGTTAAATTATCGGTCTAGCTAACACAAACTGGTAAATGAACTAGAAAAAGTAAAATTACAAAGTGACAATCTAATCCAAAAATAAAAATAATTAATAAAATTAATAATTACTAATACTAATAATTATTATAATTATAATTAATAATAATTATTACTATTTATAAATAATAATAATAACACTAACAATAATTTCTTAATAATATTAGCATTAAAAAATTGTTGTTAATGTTGTTATTATTGTTATTATTTATAATTATTTTTATTACTATTAATTACAATTATTATTATTGATGTTATTATTCTTAATTATTAATAATAATAATCATATTAAAATTAATTTTTATTATTAGTGTTATTATTATTATTATTATTTATTATTATTTAATTGTTATTATTGTTTATTTCAATAATAATTATTATTATTGTTATTATTTTATTATAATTAATTAATTAATAATCAACATACTTATTTTGTAGAGCCCAGAATTAATAAAAAAAATTAATAATAATAACAATTACAAATAATAATAATACTAAAACTAACAATAATTTTTTAATAAAAATAATTTTAATATATTTATTATTATTATTAATTAAAAAATAATATCAATAACAATAATAATAATAATAATAATAATAATAATAATAATAATAATAACACTAATAATAAAAATTAATTTTAATGACTATTATTATTACTATTAATTAAAAATAATAATATCAATAATAATAATAATAATGTTAATAATTGCAATTAATAGTAATAAAAATAATTACAAATAATAACAACATTAACAATAATTTTTTAATAAAAATAATTTTAATATAAATATTATTAATAAATTATTATTAAAGTTATTATTATTATTATTATTATTATTATTATTATTATTATTAATGTTATTATTATTATTACTATTATTATTATTATTATTATTATTATTATTATTATTATTATTAATTTTTTTATTTTTGAGTTTGAGCTACCATCTTAACAGATAGCCAATTTTTTCATTCCATTCAATCCGACTGCTAGTTTGATTGACAGAACAAAATCAAAACAATCCAAACTGATAATTATTTTCATTTGGGGTAATTTGCTAGATATTATATTTGAGAAAATAATTATAGATAAATATCATTTGTATATTAGTTTTTTCTAATTTATCAGTCAAATATTAAATCTATATTCCAAAATTACCCTTATTAATTCAAAAATTTCACTTTAAAAAAATTCAAAATAAAAAATTATTAATATATTAATTTTTTACAATTTGTTATATTAGGTCAAAGATTAAATTTATATTCTAAATTACCCTTATTAATTTAAAATTTTACTTTTTAAAAATAAAATAAAAAATCAATATTATTATCCATCAATCATTGTTGCTGCTATTATTATGTTCACCATAAATCAATCAATTAACTAAAAAAAATAGAAATGCAAAATAAAAAAAAACATAAACTTTTAACAAAATATTCACAATTATATAAAAAACTAATAAATAATATATTTTTAATTTTAAAAATTTATTATTTATTTTGATAACATTTTATTATTAAATTTTTTTGAAAAAAATAATAGTGTAAAATTTAATAAATACACACATATACAATATATATAGTTGGTAAATATGGTAAATATTTATTTACCGTATGATATATATGATAGATAAATATCTACAAAATATATTACATGATAGATATGGTAAATATTTATTTATTTTATAATATATAAGATAGATAAATATCTACAACATATATTATATGGTAGATATTTATTTATTTTATGATATATATATAGTAGATAACATATAAAGTAAATAAATGTATCTACTATATCTATCATTTAGTATATATGGTATAAAACTTCATCTATCATATAACCATATGATAGATATATGGTAGATAGTAGATAAATTGATTTATTAATTGATATATATTGTATATCTAGTTTATCTACCCTGTATATATAAAAAATTGTATAGATGTTATCTAAAAAAATAGATATAATATTATTCAATAATAATCAATAAATATGATAACAACTAATAATATTGAACAAAAATACATAAAAAATATCAATTAAATTATTAAAAATGATAAATAAAATACATCAAAAATGTGAAGAATAATAAGAAGATTCAATAATACTCAACAAATTTGATAACAACTAACAATATTAAACAAAATACATAAAAAATATATAAAACAGCATAGGAAAAGGAAAAGAAGTGGGAGAAGAGGAGAAAATGATGTGGGAGAAAAATTATAGATAGGAAAAAATAAGAAAAATAAAAAATAACGTAAAAATAAAATTAAATTGATATTAGAAGTATAAAGGTCATTTTATAAGTGCAAAGTGATAGAAATTTAAATATTAGTCAACCTAATATTTACTTAAAACCAAACCTTAAAATCTGATATCTATTACAATTTCCTAATGAGAATTTTTAAAATTTTTTAGCCTAAATTAAGAAAAAGCCCAATAAAAAACTCGTTAGCTAACTCGTTAATTTATATAAAAATAATGTCATTTTCAGAAATTATATGATTTGTCATTTTTTAAAGTTTAGTTTTTATTTTATCACTTTGATTTTTGGTTTAAATATTTATCAATTTTTTATGAAATTACCTTTTTATCCTTAATTTTATATCTTCTTCTTCTTCTATATACCATATATATATTATATATGGTGATATGTATTTATTTACTTATATTTATCATGAAAAAATCAAATAGAAATGTAATAAAAATATAATTAAATTATAATAAATAATTAAAAAATAAAATGAAAATAAATTAGATTTAAGAAGAAGGAAGTGAGGAGGAGGAGGAGAGGATGATGGGGAAGAGGAAGATGAAGAAGAAGAGGAAGAGGAAGAAGAAATAGCAATACAAAGAAAAAGAAGAAGAAATAACAACATGAAGAGGAATGAAAAAATTATGAAGATTGGAAAAAAATGTTTAATTAATTTTATAAATTCATGTTTTTGAAGGGGTATTTTAGGAATTATAAAAGTTATATTGATAAAATTTTGAAGTGTGATATTAGGTGATATATTTTTTAGTTTAAAATTTATAATGTGACAAATTACTAATTGATTCTTTAATTTTAGATATATAATTTATAAATTTATAACTATATAAATATATAAAACTATTTTAATTGAATTATTTATGTAAAATCATACCTATTCATTAAATATAATACTTTATTAATAATTCTTTTATCTTTGAACAAAAAATAAAAATAAATTTTATAATTTATATTTATTAGGCTTTATTAAACTTGTTTACGTTCGTGATATATTAAAAAATTTTAAAAATTCGTTTTAAACTTATTTTAATTATAAATAAATTAAGATTAAATAAGATAAAACTCAACTTAGTTTTGGTCTATTTCACTTCTAAGATATAATTGACATTATCTTAATTATGAGAATGATATAATTGTAACTTCTTGCATTAACACATAATGCGTATTGAACTATATCAAATTGAGGAAAGTGTTTTTATATTAACTATATACAGAGTACAGTTATATTATTAATCTGGATTTAATTATTATAAACAATGTAAATTATTTATTGTTTTGATTTATTAAAGGATGAGGTTTATTATGAATCATTAAACTATGAATTGGATAGTAATCATGAAATATCAATTAATAAAAGAGTTCATATCCAGATTTAGATACTGATAAATAACCCTCAAGAAAATTTATAAATTTTCATACATAAGCCCTTAAAATAATTTAGATGGAATTTTCAAATAAATTAAATACTCAATAATTTAATTTACTTTAATTTAACTGATGGATATGAGTAATCTTAACGTGATGAATTAAGCAAGTGTTCAATTAAAAGTTGTTTTATGGAGCTTGTGTATGTATGAAGTCTTGAAATTAGGAGAAAGGTCTATAGCAAATCATACTTCTCGTTGCCGACGTAAAGCTTTGAACAATCCCAGGATAGTCTGCCTGAAACAAGTACATGTTCCGTATGAAATCTGTTATGGAACATTCTGTTGGAAATTCATCAACTTCATTGTATTTGATATGGATTCAACGAGAGTACTGATACGATGCATCAGAGCCCTCTGAATATGGTTTCTGTTCTATGACACTTGAGTGCTGTGCCCTGACTAAACATAGTGGCATGAAATTCTTCTGCCATGGATGATTGGTTCAATCTCAAAACTGCAGTAGCCAGCCCCCAATTAAGAGGGAGAATTAAGACGGAAACTTTCTGTATCTCGCAGGATGATCGTTTTAGAAACTAACCCATTTTGAACTCCGCATCATACACTGGGGGAAATCCACTTGAAGTTCAAATGGATGCTCGAGTAAGAAACTAAATGAAGTATCCATCTTTTCAACATGCGCCAGACTGAATGTCACTGGTCAACCCAGTCTTTGAAGAGCAACATCATGTATATTGGCACATTCACAGCAGCAATCACAACTACCATTTTAAGGGTCCTCATTAGTCTTTGGACAATGACCTTTGTCGCTGATTTGCTTGTTCTATGTGCTGATTTTACGTTTAAATCCGCAATTCCATCCATAGATATCTCCGTTTCCTGAGACACAATTTTTCTTGCTACTGGCCGCATCACAGCGTTACCCCTGTCAAACATAAAAATGAAAGTGAAAAGTGGGAGGAACATTTAGAGGAACATTACATTGCAAGGGATGTACTTATCTAGGCCTGATTCATGTCCCTATACATATTCCAAGTCAACAATGCAATAAAAATCATGTTTCATAATATTTAACTTCCAATAATTTTTTTTCCTCTCTGATTTGTATTGAATTGATTGACTTAACCTGTTTAAAGACCTTAACTAGATCCAAGTAAATATTTTCCATTCTACAAACACTTTCCAAGCAAGCAGGTAAAGTTTAATGAGGATCAGCTGCTTGAGTTTGTACCATGCATCATGAATGGTGGCGGCATTCATTTCAGAATCATGTCGATTCAGGATATAAATACCTTTCTACTGAAACTTGAACATTGGGGTTAGTATGAGTATTTAGTGGTTTCTTCACGAGATGCATTGTTCCTTCTGCATCCCACATCTCCTCATACTCGAAATGCTCATCTTCATTTTTCTCTTTTATCCCTCCCTTGATCAATGTGCTGTAAAATCTAATATATGCCATTAAGCCATTCAAACAATGCTCAAAACCTATCCCGCTTGCTGGCCAGAAGAGGAGGGCAAGAATTGTCAGAATGTACAAGGCAATATACCTGAAAATTTCAGTAGATGGAATTAGTCTTATTGTGTACCCAGCCTCCACCTAAACTTTTATATGAATACTAGTAGTACTCATGTCATGATACTTGCCATATGTAAATGTGTGTTTGCATGGGAAGAAAGCAGAGTTGAGAAATTAGTGCATCGTTGGGGGTGGATGGATTTGGGTTTGCAGAGTTACTAACAGATAATAGCATGAAAGATGGATACAAGTTCCCTTGCTGCCAGCTTACAGTTCCTACAGTGTGCTGCATATTGTTATCGATTAAAGTCATATCCAAAGAAAACTTGGAATGGCAAAAATATCAGGAGATTACCTCCGTAACAGGGCCAGATGTTGACTCATGCACCACTGTACACTGGTCATGATCATGTCCTGACAAAATAAGCGCCTGCATTAAACCAGGCATGATTTTTTTCAGAAAAAGCATCATCCCAGGAGAAAAGAATGCTTTCAAAATAGTTCATGTGGCTTTAGATATATTTGAAGGCACATAAGAATCTGACTCTTTTAATTTTTTTTATGTCCTATGGTACAAAATACTGAATTGAGTCATATAAAACGTATAATGACACTTCTTTAATTACAAGAAATACTTCTTAGATGAAACAAATTTTGCAGCCAGTCATATATATGCAGACAAACACTAGACACTGCAAGGCAAATCAAGAGCATGAAAAAAGCCATTTACAGGTTTGAGAAGCCCCAGCAATTTTTTTGAGGATTCCTCGGTAACATAATTCTGGTACCTGTAGCAATCATGCATCCTTCAAATTATTGAGATTGAAAGATATCTATTGCCTAATTCATAAGGGAAAATAATGAGGCGAAGTTACCATATTTCTTGAGTATCAGTAGAATGTGAAATCCGCTGCACATGAAGGAGAAATGCATTCAAGCGAATTAAGCATAGAGAGGAACATAAGCAATCAGATACTGATAAACGAAGGACTAAAAATTTGTATTAACAGAGATCACGAATAGCAAACTCTACTGAATTCACAAAAGAAATACCTGGTTTATGATTGGGGAACTACGGTGAGGGCCACAATCAGTATTATCTCGCCGATACAATGGAATGTGGGTCAATAATACCCTTGGAATTGATGAAATGTCTAGAGAAATATCTAAATGTAAGTTCTGAGCACAAACTCATTAGCAGGGAAAAAAAAAAGAAATGTATACCTCTAGAGGCATTCTTTACAAACTCCCTAGTCATAGAAGCCAAATTTCCTTGTGGATCACCTGGAGATAGCCAAGTGAAAATCTACTCAGATTCACTCAACATTAAAGCTTGCGAAACATTCAAGTTTATCTTGCAAGTTTACTATGCTCAAACTAAATGTTCAATGTAGCTTACAACAAAATACTCAGGATAAAGCAGATCATGCGGCATTATGCTCTTATCACATCTAGTGGACCAACCATAGTAATTATAGATATTTAAGAAACAATAATCATTATTTTAAAATACTGGAGAATGTACCCAAAAGGATTGAAACATAGGGTTGCGAGGGGGATACAACTACTAAAGCTAAAACGAGAAGGCAGGAACACACAAAATGAAGTGATATTACCATTTCAAACTGCACATGAGGATATCAAACTTAGCACTACATGGAGGATGTATAAATGCTACAATTCCATGGTTGTAAGTTGGAATTTATAGTGCGTAAACATACCATCAAGAGTTTGAACATCAACAGCAATAAACTCCACATTTCCAACTATAAATTGGAAGTTTCTAGCCCCAAATCCTTCCTCATAACGCTTCATAACCTGCATGTGTTTAGAAGTACAGTTCAAAACAAAACAGTCCATGATGGGAAATAGCACGTGTGTTCAAAGCACAAGTTTCAGCAATAAGATTAATCTTTTAAAGTGAAAACAGTCACATAATCAGGATGTTGAAGTACATCTGAAGTTTCACTTTTCTATTAGTAGGATCTCTCATTTCATAGGGCAATTTTCATCAACTGAGTAAAGGAGCAGTACTCGTTCTCATAAGCAACACGTAGTTCTAGAGATCAAGATGATATATTTGTTAGTGATAGAAAGCCAAATCACCTCTGGTTTATGTGAATGGATACTTTCGTAGCCAATATCATGGTTTCCAGGAATACCGTAAACCTGCATATCTGTATATCTTCCTTCTGTATTCATACCAAAGATATGTCTAAACCGCTGCAGTGTTTCCTGCCATCTATCAGTTAAATGACATCAAAGTGCAGTCTGCAGCAGAAACTAACAAAAGACTTCCCAAGGAAATTGACGGTATTAAGAGTTAGACCGTAAATATTGAGAAAGATTAGAATGGAGAACATGTAAAAAACTAAGACAAGAATATGCAATTCTTTGTTTTCAAATAGTGTGAGAATGGAATAGTTATGTTTTGACATCATTTTAAATAGCAAAGACAGTCCAAAACAGAAAGATGAACAATTTCAGGTCTCTTCAACTACATAGGAGCTAACAGCATTTCAAAGTTAGAAACAAATCTCCAAGACTTACTCTTCATCTGTCAAATAAGGGCCTCCATCAAAATAATCACCCAAAAACAAAATCATGTCAGGTTTCAGAGGCAGGATGGACATAAGAAACGCCCTGCGCATATATAAATCAGTATAAAATTGTGCTGTCCCCAAAGCAAACGATCTCGGAGGTAGATGAAGGGAGGTTCTGTCCATAATCTGACAAGCGAGGTAACACAATTAAGCATAGAAAATTCCAAATGCAGAATTTAAAAGTAACAAAAATGGCGGCAGCAGAAAAACAAAATTTCACCTGTGGGTCTGCTATGACAGCAACTTTAACGTAATCTCCTACTCCATTTATCTGAAACAGAATTTACAGGTAACCATTTAGCTAGCATGTCCACAGTGAAATTTATTACAGCAAATTAAAACATGGTACAAGATCATTGACCTACTTTACAGATTGTTCTAAATTAAGGATCGGCAATAATGCCGGTAAAGAGATGCCACAAAATTACAGAATACGCCCATCAAACTAAAAAAGTCAAAATGCAGACAAGAAATACAAACAAAAAGGAGAAAAGCAAACTTTCCAAATCAAACTGTTTTATCTAGTTGATTACAAAGTAAAACTTAAAGTTTGATTTGTGAAAAGAGAGAGAGAGTAATTAAATTAAATTACCGCGGAATTAAAGGATGAAGATCGAAGATGAGGCCAAGAACAAGACCCGAAAGAAGGAAGCCAAAAGGAAAACATTTCACCGTAGAGAAGCGTCGCCGCCCATATCCCACAAAGTGCCACCGTCAACTTGTGATGCTGCTTCATTTCCTGCGCTCTCTCGGCCCCTCCACCTTCTTCTTACAGGCCTATGGCAGCATAGGGGCTGGTTTGAGGTAAAAAGCTTGCGGGTTTCTGTCTGAGCCAAGTCTTTTGAGCAGATAAATTTGGACTTGAGATTTTAAATTCATTAGAATTAAAAAATAATTTAGATAGCTTTAAAAATTTGAAATTTTAGATTTTGAATTTATTGCCAATAGTAATAACAATATTATTAATTAATAATAATAATATAATGAGTTTCTATTTTAATTCTAAAGAGAGTGTGGATATGGAATAAAATGTTTTAGGATTAATTTTAGTAAATATAGTAAATTGCAATAGTAACTTACATGTAAATTCAATAATTAATTTTACAATTTGAGTTAATATATAAATATTTTTTCTTCTGTTTTCTTCATAATTAAACTAAATTTTTAAATCATAGAAATCATTGTGCTATAGCTCCTCATCTTATAAAATGAAATAGTAATTTAAAATAAAAAAAAATAAACACATTTATGTGGTTGGTTTCTAATTTATTATATATCTTTTGTATAGTTTTACACATTATATATTAACATTATTATTACATAAAATAAATCTAAATAGCCACTTTTTTAATTGATACTCGTCATAATAGTTGAATAAATAAACTTAATACTTATGGTATTTCTTTTTAAAAATTAGAAACACTTTTTTAAAAATGCAAAAATAATTTACTATAAAGTATTTGTAACACATTTAACAACAATTATATTAACATACGCTACTAAATGCAATCAAATAATTATAGAAAATTGCATATTGAATAGACATGGAGTAATTTATACCTTGATTTCCAAATATCAAACCATCATTTGCAAAATGCTACTATGCATATATAAAGGGATTCAATAATTCAACACGTGCATTTATATAACTGATTTCATTGAAATGCAATTTATGAGACCACTATACCATAGCCTACAAATAATAGATGAAAAGTTTTACAAAGTATCATAAACAATATATGCAAAATCCAAAAAACAACAAAAAAAAAAAAAGCAAAACATTCTAGGAGCTTTGACTTTTCAATCTTGTAAAACTAAATCAAATCATTCTAATCTTTATTTTCTGAGTTATTGCAAATTTTCTTCTCAATAGTATATTTATTTTTCAATAACAGAAAGTCAAACTCTATGTAAAGTTTTTCTTGTTGAGTGATAAGCAAGTGATTGGTGCTCCTTAAGTTCATCTAAACTTGTTCAAGCATTTCATATTTGATTTTGAAAATTTAGATTTCCTATGATTGTAAAAAACTAAGTTGGTCTTTATTACATATTATTTAAGTATAATTAAAATCTAATATTTCAAAACCATAACAAACTTTCAAGCATTCAAAACCCTATAAGCTACCAAATTTTTAGTTTCATAAGATGTTCCACCAATGGAACTAATAAGAATAAAAACAAATATGTTTCAATCACCATATTCTTTAACATAATGCACTACAAAAATGAAGGAAAATAGCGACGGAAATTTGCCGTCGCTATAAGGAAATTAGCCGTCGTTATATGGTATAGCGACGGCAAATTTTAGTCACTAAACCATTTGACGCTAAATCAATCGCGACGGATTGGCGACGGACAAATTTCCATCGCCAAATCCGTAGCTATTTAGTGACGGATTAGAGACGGATTTTTCGCTAAATAGATACGCTACTTCCGTCTCAAATTTTTGTAGCTATTTAGAGACGGAAAAATCCGTCGCTTATTCCGTAGCTATTTCCGTCACTACAATTAAAAATTAATTGAATTTAATTTTGTTATATTTTAATATTTTAATATTTTTTAAAATATGAAAAATTGGATATAATAATAATAAAATTTTATATAAAGTTATACTTGAATTTTGAATTAAAATATTAATAAAAAAAATAAAAAAAATTAATATTGCTAAAAATTCAGTAGAATTCCCTCTGTAATATGAAGATCTAATAATTTAATATCTGTTAAAACAACACTTCTATAATTATCACATCAATCATTCAGAAACTTCTCCAAAGTCCACAATTCAATGTAATAATCACAAGTTCTCCAAAGTTCACAATTCAATCTAAATAATCACAGTACAATATAATTAAAGTTTAACAAAACAAATGAAACAGTAAAGTAAACAAAATAACAAAATAAGAGTATAAAACAATATATCATTGAGGAGCATCAGTACCAAGATCTGGTGCAACAGAATCAGGAGGAGCAGCTGCTGATGGTGGAGCAGAAGTATCAATTGCAGTAGTGGCATCA
>CANYBF010668817.1:0-27835 GCA_948192965.1 Dalechampia spathulata
AAATAAACATGACAGATAGGGTTAAAATAGCATACACGAGTCGTGTATGTGCTTACACGACTCGTGTAAGCTTCGTTCAAAACGAGAATGAAGTGTTATGGAGATGGGACGAGCTATACACGAGTCGTGTGTGGTCTTACACGACTCGTGTAAGCTTCGTAGGGTAAAGGGACAAATTAAATGAAGCAAATGCAAGAGGGGGAGAATATGGCCGAGTCATACACGACTCGTGTATGACTCGTGGATGACAAAACAACATGATTCCTAGGGAAGCCGAGACCTACACGACTCGTGTAGGTCCTTACACGAGTCGTGTAGGACTCGTGAGGGTCACTTAAAATGCCTAAATTATTAAACTCTAAGGGAAATTACCTATCAGTACCTACACTAATAATTAAGTGATAAATGAGGACCTAAATTAACTAAAGAGATGCATATTAATCTATTAACTTAAGGTAGTTTCTAGATCATACAAAATATCTATGAGAATCACATAAAACTAAGATAAAATGAATGGAAAATCTCCTAATATGCAAATTCATAAGTGATATATAAACAAGATAAAAGTATAAGCAAAACAATCATGAAGTACTTCCTAAACTCATTAGAAATGCATGAAAATGTGATAAGATGATCACTTAAGCATGAAGAAAAAGCATTGATAATGCAATTATCAATTATTTTTGCTAAAAATTAAATCCATGATTTCAGCTCTGATATGATTTGTAAGATTTAATACATTAATAATTTTTTGAAAACTATCAAATATATCTTGTAATTTTATAACAATCAATTCGTATAAATATTTATAATACTTAATTATGACTTAATTTATTTATTTAAATCACCTAATAATTGATATAAAAAAAAAACATCATCATCACTAGCAAATGACAAAAGTAAAGAAAGTATCACAAAGTTCATTTTGCAACCTAGATTTGCACCGATTAGGTCATGAAATTAATATTGATGAACATCATCGGTGGAGACAATTCAGGCACTGTTCTTAAGTATGGGGTTTTTGTTTGTTATTACTGATTTTAGATTATATAATATACTTCTATAACCGTGTCTTTTGTTATTTTGCGTAGAAATTTCAAGCATTGGACCCATAAATAATACAATTAAAATTTTACGCAACATTCAGCTCATATTAAAACACATATGATAATATGTCTGTATAATTATTTGATTTCGATATCAAATATTTTTTATTACCTCATTTTACAACTTCTAAACACGACAATCCTAACATTAGGTAAAATTGATTGAATCGCATGCAGATGTTGGGAAAATATTGGTGGGTTTTCTTTAAACCATAGGCTAAACACGTATTCCGTTTATACATGAGTTGCTTGGAGGAAAATATAAAAGATTATTTGAAGAGGGACAATGTTGGTTCAAAGGGGTGATGGATGCGACAAAACCGTAAAATAATCATGAAGCAGGAGAAACATTCCGATTTCTACGATGCCCTGACCTGACGTCTGACTAATATCGCCATGGCTAGCAGTACATGGAAAGAAAGGATAACTACCTACTAACTAGCTTTTGCCCTTTATTTGATTTATCTACCAACCCAACAACACCCCTGTCGAGCTGCAACAGTACTCCGTACGCAAATCAACCTTGTTTAATTATAAAAAAAATTGTTTATCTAAATTATATTCATGCATTAAAAATCAATTATTTTATTAATTGTAAATATATTTTTATCTCTATTTTTTAAGATAAAATATGATTTAAAATTCAAATGATGCGTTGTCTCTGGCATGATTAATGCTTTTATAGGTTCCATTCTGAGTTTATGGTGTAAATGATTATATTAATTCAGTTAATTTCATTTAATCAAATTTATTTCAAACTAAATTTAAATTAATTGATATTTAAATAATAATTGATTAAAAAAAGCGGTTCGGACACCCAAATTCCCGGCTTTCATGTCTTATTCCATTGCATCACATTAGGTTTGCTTTTTTTAAAAAAAACAAACTTCTTGTTCAGCATTTAAAGAAGAGTTCGAATATTCCCTTTGATTTTCCCTAAACCCTAAAAACAAAAATGATTGTTCAATATTAAATATAAACATTAATATAATGTTTATTCTAATTTTAATAATTTTTTATAAGAAGTTACTGAATATAATGTTCATTCTGAAGCATGAAAGCATCTGGCGAATGATGAAGTAGCAGAAGCTGCAGGCTTAACCCAATAGCCTCCATTGACATGGAATAGGAAACATCATTCTTTTTTTAAAAAACATTTTTTAGAATCAAAATTTGAAACTTATAATTAATAAACGATGACAATAATAATTATTAATCAACCTCGTAATTATTGTTTAAATATGTTGAGTGTTTTTTTTGGGGGAAAACTCTTATGTAAGAGTGAAAAGCAAGGTTCCTTGTGTGGAAAGCAACCGCAAGATTTTCAGAGGGAAAGAGTAGGGCATTATTCTTGCTTTCATTTTCATGGGCTGTCTTATTTAAAGAAAGATAACATTTTGGTAATAAGTGTCGTGGGCATGGCGGTCGTGTTTCTCGTGTTTCAAGTATTAATTTTCTTTTCATCAACTTTCCCTTTTCTTTCTTTTTCGAAATTTTCAGGTTAGGCTAGAATTGCCTTGTCATGAAGCGGCTTGCTAGGACCAGCCGCCTGCCCGACCCAACTAAATTCGTTATTGCATTTTGGCTCATTTTCCATTCAAACATTAGAAACGTGTATCTTTATATACATGCCTTACGTCTCATCTAACATCGACATTGACCAATCAAAATACATATATATATACACATAATATATATATTTATAAGTCGTTTTTCTTTAAAGATTTGATGAAATCATGAAAATAACTTAGTAACTATGTTTTGTGGAAATATTAGTAGAATGATAATTTTGTTTAATATACGGGGTTTATCTTTTTCAAAAGTAATTTTGTTTGTTTATATATATATATATATATATATTGACCATTTATTTTTGAATAATTTTCAAAAATTATAGATTTCAATTTTCATAAACTTTGTATGAATATTATATATTGACCAATAAATTATTCTTCTCACTTAGATGTCATAATATCGCTACGTATATATATAGTATTGCTGGTCCTATGTGGAGCAAGTATAAATGTATAAAATACATCATGAAAAATAAACAAAATGCAACGCAGACAATGATCCATATGGTCCAGATACCATTAACTTATTAAATTCATTCAAGCCGGTCCATGATTTGTGTAACAGTCGATGTGCTCCTTTCCAATAAATCATTGAAAATTGAAAATTGAAAATTGAAAATTGAAAATCGAAAATTTCATAATATTTGTCATATATATTCATGGATATATATATGAATTATTATATATGTTAAAATACATTATTTAATAAATAAAATTTTTATAATGATATTGTATCAATAAATCATTAGATTAAAAAATTTAAAATATTAAACAAAATTTTTAAATAATTTTATATATCATTAACATTGATTAAATATCTGAATCACATATAATAGTTCAGATTTTGTAATTTATAAAGACTAGGTCATGATAATATAATTATTGGACACTAATTACTATAAGAATCTTAGAAAGACAAATTAATCACTATCGTACAATCAATAATTATTGACTACTGTTCTTGCAATTTTATCATGCGCATGTATAGTTATCACCCATAATTTTTTTTTAAAAAAATTATAATAAAAATAATCATAATAAATAAAGAAGAAAAATATTCTTTTAGTTAACGGGGACACCAAAAAAATAAAGCAGTGAAGTGAAAGGAGATGCCTTCATAAAGCTTAATTAATGAATTGGCTACGATTTCATAGAGCCCACTGTCTAAATTGTTCGGCGGATTTCTATGGATTTGATCTTACATGGCCAAGAGAACAATGCCATTGGCTTGATTCTAAGCAAAGGCAATACAGGTTTAAACTCTTGTCTGATATAAATTGACATATCATTTATAAATTTTATTATTTTGAAGCATTTTGCTATTTCTTTTTAACATAATTATTATTGTTTAGGAATAAGATTCTTAATTATCACATATATATAATCAATTATGATTGGAATTTTAATTATATACTTCCATTTTACGATTTTCATAGCTTAAAATAATTAATGCTATGCTTATATACACATTCCCGACTTGCATCTGAATGCATACTCTTAGAATAATCGATTTTTAATTAATTAATTTCCTTTTCTTAAGCAAGTCATAAAAATATCCATCATAATCTAATCTTTTATAAATGAATTGCATCGATCCATATTTGATATAAATATTATCTTTATCTTATTTTTTTTTTTGATAAACATGAATATACAAATGAACCACCTTGTACTAATAAAAAAGGTAAAATACGTGGGCAAAACAGGCCGGTTGGTAAACATCGACTTCTTAATTACAGACTTGCTTCTAGATTAGGGTTTGAAAGAAAGGTTTGCATGCAAACAAGGTTTGATCCACGTTCTTATATGTACATATATATATATATATATATATATATATAATTTTAATTTGTTTTAACTATGTTAATTCTCATATATTAACATAAATGTAGTGTTAAATTTAAATGAATTTTAAATTTTTACATTAAATTTATGCTTGGGATTCCTTTTATAAATGAATATTTATTTGTGAATTAAATGAATTCCTAAAAATATTAATTATTGCATATTACTCAATAATTGATACTCATAAAAACTTCATATATGGTGACAAGTAAGTACAATTTGTTTGTATTTTAGAAAAATAATTATTTTATTTAAAAATAAAATAACATTGATCATTTGGAAGAATTTCTTAATCATTTTCCCCTCTTCATAAAAATGATCATTCTGAATGAGACTATAATCCCTCTTTAAACGTGACACCTACCTGACATGATGCATTCCAGCCCCAACTGATTAAATTTTAAAGCTTGATTTCATCAACGATGTGGACGTAATTTCATATGCAAATTCCATGCATACAGACACACGTAAGTGGAGAATGCCTGTCTAAGACACTTGAGCTTGCGCGTTGTTGATGATTTACGGGGTGTAGAAAGAATGCTTAAGCCCATTTCTAACTTTAATGAATGGGCTGGACGTATTGTTGGATTTACAGGCTCCGACCTCGTAGCCTTTGTCGTCACTGATAGCCATTGTTTGTCTTCTTTTATCCAAATTAAGCCCAACCAAAGCCTGCAAGGGGAATGTCAAAACCACTGTTGGTCACTTGATACTGTAACGGTGAAGGAAAAAGAAAACTTGCTGCAAGCAATAGAATAATAATGCGAGGAAAAGGGCATCCTATTGTTGAGTTATTTTCTGTTATTGAAAATATAAATGTGACAGACATTACAAATTTGACTTCTGACAGAATTGTAATGGAAACAGAGTAGAAATGGATAATGCAAGTTCAAGGTAACATATCTGACCACGTTACGGTAAAATGCTGTCGCATTGACTGATCACGTGCAGTGCAGGCCCAGGACTACACGCCCAATCGTTGTCTGCGAGCCGTCCGATGTTCATAAAATCAAAGGTAGATAAAAAATAAATAAAAAAAAGAAACGACCGCAACAGGCATCTAGTGACGAAAATTAATTTGTGGCTCGGGGGATTGGTCAAATTGAGAGGAATAAAATAAATAAATAAATAAATAAGACACCAGTGGGCATGACAGTGGGTTCATCCTGTTTAAATAACTTATTATCAGTAAAAATATGTTTAATAATATTTTGATAATCTAACAATGTTAAATATCGATATAATCTTGTTTTGAAAATATATTACTGTTAAAAAGTAAGTTATAATATATTAATTTTCAATAGAAAATAAATGTATTTGGATGTATATATGGTTACAGTAATTTTAGAAGCATTTTCTTTAATTGAAGAGGTTTTCTCAATCAATTATCAGCTGATTGATATATTAATAATGTAACTGTGAGCTATTATTATATATTTGTTAAAAAGCTATTATGGATTGAGAAAAATAAGAAAAAGAAAGAAATTAATAATGGAAAGGACTGGCAAGGAGCATGTGGTGGGGCTGTGAGGGGGTTGGCATCTGCCTGCCTGGATTTGCAGCCTTCATGTGGATAGTACGACGCAACACAACGCTCCTCTTTTCTTCTCTTCAGTTATTATTATTTATTAATTTTTAATATTCCTCAGCTTGGCTTTTGCTTCTTTCCAAGCTAGCCTCTCACCCAAACCCCCTCAACTTTATGTGTTTTTGTTGAGGATAATCTTTATCAAGCAATTACAGTTGGAGGAGAAATTATAGGGTGTGGGCAATGTATGAATGGGAATTGAGAAAATCCAATGGCAATTTAAATGGAAAGATATTTTCTTTTTGACTGCTTTAGTTGGTCAATCATGTGGTGATGGTCGTATAAAAGATCACAAAGAAATTGTTTCCAAAAGTTGCACCTCGTCTCTGATTTTAACCTAATAATTCCCTTTTTTCCCCCTTTCCTTTCCTTTTCTTTTTTGCTGGTTGGCCTTGAATGATGCTCTCCGATATGTAACTCTTACTCTTTCTCATTATTACACCAATGCTATCTCCATTATTTACGAACCAAACTACAAATGCACTCCACCTAATTTCATCATTAACCTCGGTTACTCTTTCCTTTTTTTTCCATTTCAACATGAATCTACTCTATCCATATCCATGTATACATGCATATAACAAATAATAATGCAAAAATAGCAGAATAAATCAACAAATTCTTCTTCTTCTTCTTTTTTTTTTGAAGATCAAAATATCTGAAATTCGCAAACCAGAAAAATAGGAATATAGATCTTAAAAATGATTATTTGAGTATCAGAATATCAGGCGGAAGATATTACGATGAAGTACCGTATGATTTGGATTCTTAGAGTTAAACAGCCAACTTCATGTGTCTTTTGTGCTGGTAACTAATTATTGCTGGTCAACTGTTCCACGTGGCATTGGTGGTATACCACTGCCCAGTGAGACAACTGTCATATCTATTCGAGGCAATCTCGTATTTTGCTAATGGTTTTTTTTTTTTCGCTATACGATTTTATTTTAGAGATCCGAATAGAATTCTTTTAGGAAATTTTATTTATTTATAAATAAAATTTGAACGATAATTATAAATAAAAATACTGATTAGAAAGGTGAATGAGATCTGGCAGCTGCTGTCCTTGTCAATTCTTTTTCCGAAGATTCATATTTCTCCTATATATTTTTCCACCCCAACAGGATGCTGGATCAACATTCTTCCAAAACTCCAAGCTCCCCGCTGCAGCTTCCATGTAGCCGCCATTGGAGCCGAGCCGACAATATAAAGATTATAATAATGAAAAAACGAATAAAAGAAAATAAAAATAAAAGCTTTGACCGATCTCTGCGTGAGTCCAAGGCCGTTAATGGGGTAGCGACAGTCATGATTCTGTTTACAGAGTCTTGATTCATTATAATATCCCTTTCTAAATAATAATCAATTATTGCTAATTACAGCCATTATAGACGCCGCTTACTACGCTCCCCACTCCTTTAATTCCCTCTTCTCATTCCTATTTTTGTTTATTATTCTTTTTATTCATTACCCTTTTTAATTAAATTCCTATATTTTTCTTTCTTCTTGCCCTTCTTTCTCAAATGACAACCTTGTCCCTCACTATCATATCCCTTGACGAATGTATCTTCTCCGGATGATTGATATTGGATTTTTATATATGAATCAAAAAATAATGATAATATATACCCCGTGGTAAAAAGGACCAAATAGCAGGGCAGTTATGGTTTTTAATTGCGAACAAATATTATTATTATTGAAGGGATTTAGAGTTTTGGCCCACGAAACAGAACCTCCATTACATGTTTTCTTTGAAGCTTAAGCTTTAGAGAGAGTGTTGAATTGAACGGAAAATAGCAGGAGAAAGAAGAAAGAAAGGGTATCATGAAATTCTCAAGACCCACACAACTGCCGTAAACAGAACATGCAATCTTGAGAGATATATAATTGAAAAAAAATGGAAGGTTGAGTACAGCGAAGCAGAGATGTTTTTGTGCAGACCCACATCCAACACAACGCCAACAACAGCACCAACTCCATATCATATATAGTAGTAATATGTTTAGCATTATTATACGTATGTTGTTGGCATTATAATAATATTAACAAAATAACAATAAATAATTATCCACGCTAGCGAGCAAAAGCGCTGATACAGCGAAAAAGGTTGGTCTTTTGGTTTCTTCGTTTCTTATTGGACAACCTTTGCCTTACCTTACCATTGTCGAGGGTGCCCATTTTTTTATTTTTTATTTTTTTGGGTTTGCAGCTTTTGTTTTGTCCTCTTCCTCCTCCTTCCTTTCCTTCAACTCTTCTTCTTCTATCTCTGGTTATATATTTATTAAAGTACATTTGAATATAATATATATAGATAGATTTCTTTTGGGGTTGTTTTCGTTTCTTTTTCTTCTTCCTGTTCCGTCTTTGTTATTATGTCTATCTAATTTACATGCCCACACGGAGTGCCCTTAAAGTTGATGATATTCTCGTTACGGGTATCATTGTTGAGGAATCTGAGGAGTTACGGGTGTGAGGAAAAAAAAAAGAAGGAAGAATTGGCAGTTATTATAACATTAGGAAAACAATAACTATAACCTCAAGAACAAACACGCACGAGTGCTGAGAGAGGAGAAGAAGAGAAGAACAATAAAAAGAAAAGGATTTTTTGATTGATGTGATCATCAAAGGGAAAACAAACACAAACGGCTCTTTCTGACTTTATTCACCTTCCTTCCCTTTTCCCACTTCCTATATTTGTTCTCTTTGGAGGAGGAAGTAGAGGGTTTGTTGATTTTTTTTTTTCCCCTCCCTTGGTGGTTCTTTGTTTCTTGGTGTTTCTTCTCCTCTCTCCCTTTCCCTTTTCTTTGTTTTTATTTGGGTTTTCTTTTTTGTATTGTTTCTTTTGGTTTTATACACATAATTGTATACCAATGTCTCAACAAAGGCAATTTCAGATGATGGGTGGCAGCAATCTTGGACAGTACAATGACACAACTTTTACCAAAATCTTTGTTGGAGGTTTGGCTTGGGAAACCCAAAGAGACACCATGAGGCGTTATTTTGAGCAGTTTGGAGAGATCCTTGAGGCTGTTGTTATTACAGACAAGAACACTGGAAGATCCAAGGGTTATGGCTTTGTAAGCCCTCCCCTCCCCCACCCCTTTTCTCTCTTGCCGTGACGATCCCATTTTTTTTAAAAGCTTTTCCGTTCATTGCCTTTTTGTTTGTTTTCGTATATCAAGGTTACATTCAAGGATCCAGAGGCAGCTATTAGAGCCTGTCAAAATCCATCTCCTGTTATTGATGGAAGGAGAGCAAACTGCAATCTTGCATCACTTGGTGCACAGAAGCCTCGCCCTCCAACGCCTCAGCATGGTCCATATTTCTCCCTGATCTCTTTTTTTTTTGTTTGTGAATGTTAATGATCCAATTCAACATTCATCCACATTGAAAAAAGCAACAATGCTAACGGACAATCTATAATCAATGAGTTCTGGCAAATCTCAGGATGCCCTCAACTTATTTCATATAAATAAACATGCATCACTTCCAGTAAAATTCATAGCAAAACCCAAAGTTCCCGTCTTTTCTTTAACTGAAATGCGGATATAAGCAAAGCATGATGAGACAGATATTCTACTCCAATTTACAGGGGCGGGACGATTTAGATCACCATCTGGGTTGGTGGCTCCACCTGCTGCATATCATGGTTCTTCGTCTTCTTACATTCATCAACCCACCGGGCAGTACACATTTCCTTATTCAGCTTACGGGTAAGCCAGACAGATAATAGGAGGAATAAAATGCTCCGCCTTTAATCTTTCCCTTCTTCTCTTTGCCAACTTTAAGTGTGCATTCAATTATTTATTGATTCTCCTATTCCTTTTCTTCCGTGCCCATCTCTTTTGGGGTCAAGTAACAGGTACACTGGATATTCACAAGACACCATCTACCCTTTGGTCAGTATAGACAATGACAAAAATATTTTCGGTGTTATTTACATTACGGATCTATCAGCATTTCTTGGCCGTAAAATTTATGGCGTTTTTTCTTTGTTTCCCTTTGCAGAGTTATTATGGGGTTTATGGAGGTCAACATTTTTCGCCTTATTTCTCTCCTGGAGCATCAGGAACACCAGGGATGTTTCACAATTACTACCCCTTTTATACACAGTATCCACAGAGTAGTCAAGCTCATGGTTATGGCTTTCACTACCCTCAAATGGTACAGTACCCTTATTTACCTCAGAATTATGGCTCTACTGGAATTTTATCACTTCCTTCTTCAGTGGCAATGACAACCACCGCCACCATCCCCACGCCAGGTTAGTTTTCGAATCAAATATCCGAATTCCTTCATGTTAGATTGCAGTTTCTTAGTAATGTTTAACCGGAACAGTTGCAACAACACCGGCAGCAACAGCAACAATTACCACGTCGTCAACAGCGGTTGTAGGAGCCGCACCGGTTGCTTTACAAAGCTCTGGAACAGCTTCCGAACAGAATTCATCAACATAGAAAGTATGGAAATATTTATCGTCTTCCTACAAAACTAACGTTCTCAAGAAATGGCAAAAACAAGGTTGAAGAGCAAAATGAAAGAAATGAATAAGCAAAACATTCTGTAAGTCACTGGTTCGAGAGGAAAAGGATGGCTGATCGTCTGGCATGACAAACTGAGGGAAACTTGAAGAATTATTCAGCATCAAAATGGTTCCATTTATTCATCATTCATGAGAAACAAAGCAGAGGTCACTCCACTAACTGTAGTCAATTAGCTTTCTCCATTCAAGCTCTCATCATACATGTGCTTTGGTTAGTCCTTGATTAGTTAGTTGTTAGCATTAGCAGAAAACCATATTCATTTTTATGTATTAGCATAAGGTGGAAACCAGAATTGGCTTTGGATTCTACCTCAAATTACTAATTACCACATGATTATGTCTCGGTAGCAGAGAGCATCCGATGACATTCACTCTTTTGTTTATATTGGTATGCAAATGGGTTAGAAGATTGATTTTGTGTCTTTCAACCCATAATTGGTCAACATGAAAAAGAAAAAAGTTGAGCTTGGATTGCTCACTGTTAACTTGTAATTTTTTGGTTTGTTCATTAATACTCATGATTGATACTTTTGTTATGATAGGATAAGAAGATTAGTTGGGGAAAAAAGAATAATTCATCTCTTTTTTTCAACTTTCAAGTATCATATTTCGCTTTCAGTCGTGCATTTCTTTTTCTATTCAAATCCTTCTTTTGCATGATCACATCTTCTCTTTTTGTTGGCTGTAACACATACATTCATTTATATATATAATAATAATATCTGAATGGAATCCAAGGGGAGGTAAGTAACAAAGGAGTGTCGTCAGAGGAAGATGGTGTCCATTGGGGGGCTTGTACCTTTTCTGTTCCATATGTGGGCATGCGGGTTCGCCTGTATTGTAGGTGGAATTCCATGTACAAGTTTGTGGAGGGACGAGATATAGTTTTCTTGGACAACAAATCATTATGATTATCAGTTTTCCAACTTTGTGAAATCACTATTATGGTTTCCTTCTGATGATCACTTCTGTCAAAAAGTAGTAAAAGATGGACGGTTAAAATAGAATCCTAAGGAGTTTATTTTGTTCTCAAGAATAAAACTAGCCCCCTCCCTACCTCCCTCTTTTTTTACCCATTAGAGCCAAGTGGGTTGCGTAGGGTCGGATGGCCATGCTGTGTCTTGGAAGCTTTAGGTAAATTTTGTTGGGGGGTGGGGTCTTGGGTCTCTTGGAGTCAGCGTCAACAGACCGAGCGTAAGTGAACTTTGACGGAACCCAATAGTAAACACCACAATATCTTGTCCACCATCTCCCAAAATTTGTTTCAAGCTCTCTCAACATGCACAATAAGGCGGTCGTGCGTTCAACTTCGGATCGCCTATTTGTGTTCCCCAAGAAATCCCATTCTATATAGTTTGCATTTGAAATTGAATCAACTCAAGTGCAGGCTACAACAATATTCAACTTCTGAAAGAATCCGTAATCAATTATAATACCAGGGAAAGGAATGTAATATCATTGCATCATTCTTTGCTCATGATCCGTGAAATGAAATTGCACCCATGTTCACATGAAGTTGGCATTCAATTCACCCTTCCAACACTTCCTTGGAGCCATCGATTCTCAATTTTTTCAAGGAAAAAAACAAGAACTTGACCCATAAATTGGACCGTGTATTCTATTTGAAAATGATGTAACTGGGCTTTTCTTACCAAAAAAGGCTTATTTCCAAAATCAAATACAGCCACGTAAAATAGCTGATAAATAAAACATAACATATCCTTCATATACGTAGGCGTGACTGTCGCTTCTTCTCAATCTACCGGCGACGTCACCCCACGAGTGAACTCTTGACGCCGACTCCCTGTTGCTGCCATTGCACCAATCTTTGGAGGTTTCTAACTTTTCGTCTCTAATTGTGTAAGTTGTTTTGATTTGTAACTTCAAGGCGATTCTTTTCTTGATTTGTTGGAGCTCTTTGTTTTAATTTTCACGCAAGGTTATGGCCTCTACTATGAAGTTGCAGGTTTTGATTCATTTGGAACCCTCTGTCGCATATTTCACATACAAGTCGCGGAATTTTAACCCGTAGTATTAACATTGTTAGATTGCTTTAACTCTTATGGTTAAAGCAAATGGTGGAACACAGAGCTCCAATTTCATCTCTCAAACAAACATGTCCTTGTTCCTTACAAGACCTTTCTGGGCTTAACATAATGTGCAATCAAATAAGGATTAGTTAACGAGGCGACGCACTGAACATCATGGACATTCATTCCTGTTCGTGATCGTAATTGAACATGAAATACACAACATATTTGAACAAATATAATCCTGACAGAACAGATACACACGATCTTTTTCAACATACAAGTGGAATCCACAATTGTCAAGTAAGAGATCAAATATTGACTCCAATGATTGGATGTTTATCCATTTCCAAAAACCATATATATATATATGCAAAATGGTTTGTTTATGTGGAGAAAGACGGCACCGTTTCGTTGCTGATATTAACGTCAGCACAAGATCAAATTGTTAAAAGATAAAGGGCCATAGCTGGTCGAATTTTGTAAAATGTGAAGTTCTGGACCCATTGTTCTAACTACTGAAACAGTTAAGATGGGTATTTGAAGCTCATGCGGCAACAGAAGAGGAAATAAATAAGATCGAGAATTCAAGATTGCCATCGGGTACTATTGATTTGTCACTCATTATATCCTCATCTTGGGTTTCTTTTTCCCCTCACCTTATTCTTGTTATTTGGCTTCCAAATTTCTCGGATGTTATGATTTTATTGTAATCTCTTCTGAGCTCTAGATGCTCGATGTTTTGCCTGACTGTGATGGATTCGACTAATGACTAAAAAGAAAATTATTAGATGCAAGAACCCACCGATGTTTTATTCTTATATATATGAATGTAGATGAAAAATTAGTCACTAGTCTTGTGATCATGAGTATTTTGTATCTGCGTTTTATGTTATATCGATCGACTGCTATTTATAGTTCAAACATTAGTTGTGAGGATTGTTTTGACAGTAGTTTATCTTGGTGTCCAGGTTGCTTATTATGTAAGTGTTTCCATAACCATGAGTGCAAGATGGCCTAGGTTTCTAACACCATCGCATCTCTCCCAGATGATAAGGAACCAAAAGAATCCATTGACAGCTCTACAAATCTTCAATGAAGCAAAAGATAAATATTCCAATTATCGCCATAATGGTCCCGTGTATGCCACCATGATTGACATCCTTGGCAATTCGGGTCGGATTACCGAGATGAAGGAAGTTATTGATCAGATGCGAGAGGATTCCTGTGAATGCAAAGACTCGGTCTTTTCGACTGCAATCAAGACCTATGCGAGAGCCGGTTTTCTTAATGAAGCTATTTCACTTTTCAAGAACATTCCGCAGTTTAATTGTGTGAATTGGACCGAATCCTTTAATGCCCTTCTGCAAGTAATGGTAAAAGAATGTAAACTTGAAGCAGCTCACCATCTTTTCTTGGAAAACTCGTATGGCTGGGAAGTGAAGTCTCGTGTTCCTTCATTAAACTTGCTCATGGATGTTCTTTGTCAACAAAACCGCTCTGACCTTGCATTGCAAGTCTTCCAAGAGATGAATTATCAGGGTTGCTACCCCAATAGGGACAGTTATCGAATTGTTATGACAGGTTTGTGTAAAGATGGAAGGTTGAATGAGGCTACCCATTTATTGTATTCGATGTTTTGGAGGATTTCTCAAAAGGGGAGTGGTGAGGATGTTATAATTTATAGAATACTTTTGGATGCTTTATGTGATAATGGTATGGTTGAGCAGGCTCTAGACATTCTCAACAAGATTTTAAGGAAGGGTCTGAAGGCTCCTAAATGTCGTCACCCACGTCTTGACCTCAGTAAATGTAACAATACTGAAGACATAGATGCTACCAAGCGTTTGATTAATGAAGCTCTAATGAGGGGTGCTATCCCTAGTTTGAGTAGTTTTACTGCTATGTCCATCAATCTTTACACTGAAGGTAAGATTAGTCAAGCTGACAAAGTGCTTAATGAGACGCATAATAGAGGGTTTAGGCCATCTCTTGTAACTTATGAGGCTAAGATGGCAGCATTGTGTCAGGAGGGTAGAGTTGACGAAGCAGTTAACGTAATTGACGTGGAGATGGTGGAGTCGAATTGCGTTCCAAATGTGAGATTGTATAATACCCTATTGAAAGGCCTATGTGATGCTGGGAATTCAGCAACAGCTGCTAGGTATTTGAAAAGGATGGCTAAGCAAGCAGGTTGTGTAGCCAACAAAGAAACCTACTGCATTTTGGTTCAGGGGCTATGTCGAGATGGTGGATTTGTTTACGCGAGTCGAATTCTGGAGGAGATGTTAATCAAGTCATATTGGCCTCCTGTGGAAACTGTTGTGATGCTTATAAAAGGCCTATGCTCCATAGGTAGGCAATATGAAGCCACCATGTGGTTAGAGGAGATGATTAGCATGGGTGAGCTACCAGAATCGACCTTGTGGAACTCACTGGTAACTTGCGTGTGTTCCAACATAGCTAATAGTGATGCTTGCTTTGAAACATTTAAGCGGCTCAGTAGTTGTTCCTAGTCTTATTTATGTTCAAACATGCTCACATGACAGTTAAATTATCCTGTAAGGCTGATTAAAATATCAGGATTGGTATTTCATCATTTATTACGTGAATTGTAAGCTGTTCATGCAAGAAATAAATGGAAACTTGCAAAAGTAACATTCGATGAATGGGGTTATAAATAATGTAGCATTACTGGTAACCAGGGGAACGTTACAATGTTCACATGTCGGAGTATTTCCTCGAGTCGTGTGTAATTGCGACGACCGCCAAATGAACGACCAAGCCCATCATACAGATCAAAAAAATATAAAATGTCACTTAACCAAAACTGTCGAAAGGCCCAACCGTGTTCAAATCGGTGACGTCTTGATCTGCAGTTAAATGCTCTACCACTGGGCTATGGATCCTGGCGACAAGGCTAATAATAAAATTGTGCTTTAAATATGGAAAGCACAACCATGCTGAGGAAATCATTCAAATGATTGCCCAACGGCGTCGTTTTGGAGTGGAAGTGAAAGGTACGTAACGAATGTCCCTGTGGCGTAGTGGTATAAGGCTCTCAAAGGGCGTGGGTTCGAATGACATGGAACACACAAATGTGAAAAGAAAACGGAAAATGAAAACCATAAGCGAAATGTGTAAAACAGAAATCAGGAAGCAGAAGCAAAAACAGAGTAAAGAAGATTTGGAGTTGGGTGGCCAATAAAGCAGGCGGTTAAATCCACACTCTTTTCCCTCGTTTCCTCCGCCTTCCATATCCCCTCTCTTCCCTACTCCCTCCCTCCCTCCCTCCCTCCCTCCCTCCCTCCCTCTTTCTTCTATTTCCCATTTTCTTCTTTTCGTTGCTTTCTGTATCCAATTGTCAAACCAATGGCCTCTGCTTTTTCTGCTTCCAAGCTTATTCAGCCTTTGCCTGTCAATGCCAGGTGTTATAATAACAACAACCATCACCATCAATCCTCTTTGCCCCCTTTTGATCCTCTTAAAACCACTTCTTCTTCTTCTTCTTCTTCTTCTTCTTCTTTTATTGGATCTACTGACAAGCTTCGTTCTAATTCTACTCATAAATTGAATCATGTCCGTCGATCTGCTGTTGTTGCTGTTTCTGAAACTGTAAAGCAAAAGAAGCTCAAATCTACCTCTAATATGGTAAATGATCTCTGCCCTCCATTTTTTTAATTGTATTTTGTTGGTTTCTCTATTCGACCTACGTTAGACTATTGTTTCCCCTTTACTTTTGGGGTTATTTTGTTTCAAAGACTGTAGCTTTTTGTTTTTATTAACATTGGGTTGGAGGACATATAATCAATTTCCCTTGTTTTGCTTATAACTGAAATCATCTCCTATACCTGTTCCCATTTCTCTTCTATCATAATCAAATACAAGATTTTATTTTTATTCTTTGCCCATCTTTTTTGCGTATGTCATTTGGAAGCTTGGAGCTTGACTTTTGATTGGAATTAATGTTTATCTAATTCTTACCTTTTGAATTATGGAAGGAACGGAGATAAAATGAATTTTTGAAACTTATTTTTGTGACTTTGATTATTCAGTTGATCACAAAAGAGGAAGGCTTGGTGCTTTATGAGGATATGGTATTGGGCAGAGCTTTTGAGGACATGTGTGCCCAGATGTATTATAGGGGTAAAATGTTTGGATTTGTTCATCTTTATAATGGCCAAGAAGCTGTCTCAACTGGGTTCATTAAGCTTTTGAAGAAGGAGGATTCTGTTGTCAGTACTTATCGTGATCATGTCCATGCTTTGAGCAAGGGTGTCCCTGCTCGCGCTGTAATGAGCGAGCTCTTTGGTAAGACCACTGGATGCTGCCGTGGCCAAGGTGGCTCTATGCATATGTTCTCCAAAGAGCACAATTTGCTTGGTGGTTTTGCTTTTATCGGTGAGGGAATTCCTGTAGCAACCGGTGCAGCTTTTACCTCAAAGTATAAGAGGGAGGTTTTGAAGGAGGAATGCGATGATGTCACATTGGCATTTTTTGGAGATGGAACTTGCAATAATGGCCAGTTCTTTGAGTGTTTGAACATGGCAGCATTGTGGAAATTGCCCATTGTATTTGTTGTGGAGAATAATTTGTGGGCTATTGGAATGTCTCATTTGAGAGCAACTTCAGATCCAGAGATTTGGAAGAAGGGCCCTGCATTCGGCATGCCTGGTGTTCATGTTGATGGAATGGATGTTTTGAAGGTCAGGGAGGTGGCCGAAGAGGCACTTGGAAGAGCTAGAAGAGGAGAAGGGCCAACATTGGTGGAATGTGAGACTTACAGGTTTAGAGGACACTCGCTGGCTGATCCTGATGAGCTTCGTGACCCAGGTGATAATCAGTACTGATTTATTGATTAATGAATCTGTTGCTTTCATTTACTTAAGTTGTTCCTTTTGTCATTTAGCTTTCGGTTATGCATTTTTAGCTGATAATCCTGGCACCAGCCTATGAATGATCATGAAGCAGTACCTTTTCTTTCCTTGTTGAAAGTTGAAGTATGTCTTCCATTTAAAGCTTAACTGCATGATTGGAAAAAAAAAAAAAGTGGCTTTGCTGCATTTTGTATGAATATCAATCATGGACCTGTAAAATTAATGAATTCAGAATTGTCTCTGTTTCCCTAATGGGAATTTAAACTAACATATTACCTCGCTCATGCTTTTTTCCTCTGCTGACATCTCTGCTCTAAAGTCTGCCATATTTGCGAATCATATTATCAGAATGCTTCCGTTATTACCTATCTTATTGAAATGATGACATGACGCTTTTTTTTTATTTTTTTATCGAAGTTTATATGCTAATGTTATTAAACTAAAGATACCTCAAAATATGATGCTTTTGACAAAATCAAGGTTACCATGAAAAAATTCTGGAGCCCGTTGTGTCATACAAACACCATATGACTCTTTAAGTTGTAGTATTTCTTCTTAAAAGAGTTCCTGATGTCTCATGCTTAGTCTATTTGGGTTCATTATGCAGCTGAGAAGGCTCGCTATGCAGAGAGAGATCCCATCACATCATTGAAGAAGTATATGATTGAGAAGGGTCTGGCCAGTGAAGCAGAGTTAAAGGCGATCGAGAAGAAGATAGATGAAGTGGTTGAAGATTCCGTGGAGTTTGCAGACGAAAGCCCGCTTCCACCTCGCAGCCAACTGCTGGAAAATGTCTTTGCAGATCCAAAAGGATTTGGAATTGGACCTGATGGGCGTTACAGATGCGAGGATCCTAAATTCACCCAAGGCACTGCCCATGTCTAGGAACTCTCATTTCTCCCAACTTTGTTGTGTTTATTAGTTATTCCGTTATAATGATGTTATACTCGTCTCCTACTAGTATTCGGTATGAATAGCCCTAATGAGAATTTCTGTTATCCGATTTTCAACTGAGATCCTGCTTTCGTTTGTGCTGTGTCGTCACTGCTAAGCGTTTTCTGATACCGAAAATAAAAACACATCATCCGGAACAATTCATTTCATGGCCTTATACTAGAAATTTCTTTGAAATTTACAAACAATAATCCTATGTCTCGTAATTTTACACTTCCCGATGGATTCAAAAGTCAAAAGACCAACCGAACTCAAGGAAACTGATGCATAAAATAGCACATATCGAACCGATGGTGTACTTCTCCCCCCATTTCATATGTATCAAAATAAAGTAATGAAAGAATATGATGACAATGTTCTATGATAGCATGCCCATTGACTAAACTGAAGCTATATGTGATTGACAACGCCTTGCTTTTGATTCTGATGATCGATTGGCCCAGCAGCTTGAGAAAATTAAGAAAACTTTGGAATTACAACTTAAGAGCAGCAATTGCTTCAGGTTTAAAATCAACCCTGAGACCCAACACTCGCCTAACTTCAGCAGGGGTTAACCTCCATGTCATGGGTCCCGAGTTTTCACCCCAGAAATCTAAGATCTCAGACACCTTCTCTAAGTTGAGGATGGTAGCCATTTGGGTGAGTCGAGCAAATTTGTCCCTAACAGTCCTCTGAGTCATGCTGGAGAAATGGCTTACCAGAGCCCTTATATCTCTGTCAAGTTGAAGGCCTCCAAGTTGGCTAAACCTTTTCTGCATCATTATCACTTCGAGCCTCTTGACTATGTAGTCGATCACCAAATGTATAAAGGTATCATAGTTGTTACCAGTCATTACCGGCTGTAGCCATGAAACATTGATCTCAACAGCATGGAGAAGTCTCTGCACCCATGGGTCATTCACCTCATTATCAGCATATTCTGACTCAGATAACTCGTAACTGATGGTTGTCACGCTATCTAACACTTGACGGATGCGTTGTGTTACAGTTGCTACTAGTTGTTCCATGCCAGCACTCAGGGCTTGCTTGAAGGTATTGCTCATATCTCCCAGTTCTGATAAACATGATTTCACTTTCTCTCTATCTGCTGGGGCCGGGAATACCTGCCGAGAAGGATATCAATATGTCAAATGCTCTAAAACCTAATCCTAACAAAACCAACAGAAGATGCACAATCAAATGACGATTACAAGCATCATGATCAACAAAAGAAATAGATATTGGTTCCAGAAACATATCCAAGCACATCCAATTGGTGAAGCCATACGCATTTGATTCTATTTAATTTTATACGTGGTGTTTTCTCAAGCCAGATATTAAATTAGACAAGCATTTGTCTTACTAGATCTACTTCAATTTAACAAACATGCACAAAGCCTAATCTGATAGCTTTTCTTTTTTATGAGGCCTTGACTGTCTAACTGATCAGTTACAAGTCTAAAATGACTGTCAAAAACAGTTCCTCGTTGCCACTTTCTTTTATTAACAAGCAGCTTGGCAGCCTAACATTAAGCTGAGTACAGAACCTAAAAAGCATAATTTCATACCACTGATTGCAGTTTGGAAGGATGTATCAAATACCCAGACCAAGTTAGTTTAGAAGATTCTCAAAGAGTGGCAGGCTTGCTAATTAGCAATAACAAGTTAGCTTAACAATTTCCTAAACGCTTCAACAAAGCGTCTCATGGACAAAAAGGTTGATGAAGACGCTAGCAAATTGCTTTCTATGCCCTGCTCTGTTAAATCTCATTATGGTAGCAGACTCTAACATAATAACTGCCGGAAAAAACAGTGTATTACAACCCTTGACAAATTGTATACGTGGTTCCTGAATCAATCTTTGTCAACATTGTATCGAATACAATCGAAATAAAATTAGGAAAGTGGGACACCTATAACCAAGTTGATTCTTCGTAAAAAAAAGAAGGCACTAGCAGAAGATTCTCAAGTCAACTTTAGACTATAAATTTGAGATGAAACCTAAGACATAAGAAGATAATTACTCAACTTGGCACTGATTTCCAGATTCTAATTTCAGCTTGCAACTCTACAAACCAATCTACCAAGTTTGTTTCTTTAAAACATAATATCTGCGGCAATCCTTTTTGCAATTGAAGATTAACTGACTAAAGAGCTTAGATATTCTACTATAAAGCTTTCTTAAGGGGAATAATAAAAAAGCAGAATAAGAAAAGAAACATTCACATAAAAGAATGAATACAACTACACATGCAAAACTACTTGCAAGATCCCAAACATCAATCGTAGCATATTTGCGTAGAGTCTAAGGTTCCATGATGCTGTTATTGTTTCCTGAAGTAAGGACAATCACTTACTTGTGCATATCATTATCGTTACCCAAGCATCTGTTTTGCAATTCATTTTCAAAGAAGCAACTTGAGAGTTGTGATATTTGACAATGCAGACACTAGTGAAATGCACCAAGATCTTTACATGAACAGGCATCGTAAAGAATGGAGATGCCAATAGATATCTTCGCAGTCATACTCTGTCCTATGATTCTATATAATACAATCACATGGCAAAATTAATATGATTTCTCATGTCACAAACAGATAAAATACCAGAATTAGCAAACATGTAAATTGTATAGATTAGTAATGCTAGTAGCTTTTACCTCTGCGCATTGCTCTTCGATCTCATGCTTTAGCTTCAACACATACTCACTGCTCACATCAATATTATTCAAGGCAGTTGCAATCTCTGTCCCAGTCTTTTGCACGCCAACACCACCCAAAAACAGCTTAGCACCAAGGTTCAGTTCCCTCGTTTTCTCTTGCAAAGTTACATGAAATTCATTACTCAACAGGGCACTAGCACCGCTCAAGATTGCAATGACAGAGCTAATATTTGAGGTGGATATTGCCCGTCTTAAGCAACTCTGCAAAACAAAAAATACATCGTCTACCATTGAGGTGGTAAGGCTATCAGGCACAGGCTCATCTATGGCAATAGCTTTCTTCACGTTTTCAACCATAAAAAATCCCTCCAAAATCACATAAAACCCAGTAATATCCTGAACAACTTTACTAAAACTGCCACTCCTGAATGATTTGGTGGCTCTTGGAACTAATTCTGGATCAACAGAACTCAACCCTTTGATCTTGGAAACCATGAATTCTGTATAGTCCTCACCTAATTGCATCAATGACAAAATCTCTTCCAAATACAACTCAACCTCTCTAGGATCAGGCCCTTCAGGTGCTCCGACAGTAAGCAAAGTCTTGTTTTGTGCATTAATTTCAGACGATAACTTGGCCAATTTCCTGTACTCCATATACTTTTTCAAAATCAAAGAACCTCTGGAATCACACTCCTCTTGCAACTCACAAATAGCATAAACAATGGCATCCTCACCACAAAGACTCCTCAAAATGCCATCATTTTCCTCAATAGCCAAAACAATATCCTTAAACAAATTAGTTAAACACAAAACAAAATTAACCTGATTATTACTGTGATTATCAATATGATTAAGATTATTAGCTTGCTCCATTAACTCCATCAATTGCTCAAATTCAAGTCTAGATCTCATCGAAATCACTTTCTTTAAATAACCTACATAAACCTGCAACCCTTCCTCTTCCAATCCTAAAGGAGAAAACAATCTAATAAACCGCAAAATCGTTTGATGATCCCGCTGATCCACAGCACTCGAAAGCCGTTTCCGCACAATTCCTTCCAGCTGTTTCTTCGAAGCTAGTAACTCATCTCTCTGATCAGATCCTGAATCCTTATAGTATTTTGCATCAATTTGCAAAAACCTTTCCACATACTTCGCAGCCGCCTCATAATCCTCCGTTTCAAGAGCTTTTTTAACTCCATCAATACAGTTCCCTCTTTCAACCATCGCATCAATTCGTGAAATGGTAACATTAACCCTAGATTGAGCGAGGTCCAGCTCCCGAACCTTGGCGCTGACATGGTCAGCAAGCTCACACGTGGACCGTACGTTAGAAAGCATGTGATCAGCATCCGCTTTCACGATGTCTAATACCTGAGCCGATTTCTGCAAGTGAATTAGGTTTTTGTCGAGATCGGAGCGCTGGGCAAGTAGACTGTCCAGGTCAAGATCGAGAGCGCGTTGATATGCGATGCATTCGTGGAGCAGACGTGTCATTGCTCCGACGTCGGTTAGGTTTCTCACGTGATCCACAGCTTCTGGTGTACCAAATTTTATGGAGGAAGAAAGCGCTGTCGGCGCTGATGGTGTCGTTGTTGCTGTGGATTCATCTTCTTCCTGAGATCTGTTGTGCACTGATCCGTTCGGTGTCGACGGCATTTTTCAGTTTTTAAGTCTGTAAATTCCGAGATTCTGTCTGTAAAAAACGGGAAGAAGGAAGCTGGAGTAAGTGGCAAACCGGTAAACGCACTCTCTCTCAGATTTTAATAGATATCCAGGTCCATCAAACATTTTTCGACCCGATTACATAATTTCAATTACTAAAATACTCCTCCTACTTCATCGTTATATACACATTGGTCCAAATTGATGAAATAATGACATTATTTTACCCTCCTAGGCATCAAATTGAAAATTCATTCCTTAAATTTCAAAACTCATAACACTTTGATTTTCAGTTTTTATACCAACCAACACTTACATGATATGTTTTTATTGCTCATTTTTCTGAACAAATTTTCATTCTTTATCTACTACATTAGGGGGTTGAAATTATAAAATAGGGACCAAACTGTACATAAGATAAATCTGAGGGATGCATTCGTAATAAACCGTAAAATCTGGACTCTGGAATTATAAACGTTATCCATCTGCTTGCAACTGGGGGCTTTTCCTCCATCTTCCCCAATGGCCGCTATTCGCTTGGTACCCTCACTTTCAGTATCTTTCAAAACGGCATCGGTGGCTTCCTTGCCGTTGCCAAAATTCTCGTGCTTGATATCCTCACACTCGCGTGAAATTCCTCTTATTGCTTCTTATTCGCTGTGCCCATTGAAGAAGGTTTTCACATTACTAGCTCTCGTAAATGGGGACTCGGTGGTTGCAGAAACGATTGATAGGGAGGACAGTATTGAGGAGAATGACTACGATTATATGGTGGGCAAATTAAAGAAGCAGCCAAGACCATGTGAGTTATACGTGTGTAATCTTCCAAGAAGCTGCGACATTGCAGAGCTTGTAGAAATGTTTAAGCCTTATGGAACTGTTATTTCTGTTGAGGTATGTCATTCACTTCAATTACGTGCTTTTTCTTTCTGTATGAAAGTGTATTCTATATATTAATAGTTATCTTTGTTCAAATACGATATTCTTTTTTAAAATGATTGAATGCAAATAATTACTTGGGGGCTTGGTTTTGCAACAAATTTCATCAATCAGAAATCTGGGATTGTACTGAATATCCAGTAATGGTGAGTTTGTGGCAGGTGTCCAAGAACCCAGAAACTGGAATTAGTCGAGGATGTGGTTTTGTCACAATGGGTTCGATAAATTCTGCAAGAAATGCAATTGCTGCTCTGGATGGAACCGTTGAGTGCCAAATTACCCATCTTCTTTTAACCGTTTTTTTCTGCTTCTTCTTTTAGTAATTTGCTTGATATTTTTGAAAGCTTTGCACTTTGTAGGACGTTGGTGGCAGGGAGATGCGAGTTAAGTTTTCAGTTGATATGAGTTCTGGTAGGAGAAACATTCAGACGTTGAATTCGGCACCCAAAAAAAATATTATGTACGAAAGTCCATATAAGGCATACATTGGAAATCTAGCCTGGAGAGTAACACCTGAGGATTTGAGGAATGAATTTAGCAAGTTTGGCAATGTCGTTAGTGCAAGAGTGTTGTATGATCGTAAAGGTGGGAAAAACCGTGCCTATGGATTTCTGTCTTTTTCGTCCGCTAAAGAGCGTGATTCTGCACTTTCTTTGGACGGAAAGGTCAAGTCTACGACCTTGTTCTCTTATTTTCTTTCCTTTTTTTGCATGTCACTCATTTGAATCTGTGTCATGCAGGATTTTCATGGTCGGATATTAGTTGTTAGAGAAGGTGTTGAGAGAGAAGACTAAGCCGCTTTAAGCATAAATGACCGTGGCCTTTGCTTGAAATTCTTTGGCAGCGTAGTGGCTGGGTAATCCCACCATTTCAAGCTTTGTATCTTGCAATGATGTTCATATAACCTTGAAAGTTGTTCTTTATATGAGACAAGCTTGTGTTTAGGATATACAATTGCGAACTCTCGGGATTTTGGATGATCCAACAGACATAGATTTTCACTTCTGGTGTCTAGCTGGATAGGTGATTGCAAATTTGCGTGTTAGTATCATCCTGTCATGATATGTTGACCTCTAATTCAGTTATGTCAAAAATCAATTGTGGTTTCATTACAATTTTAGAAAGCTCTTACATATGTGCACATAGAGAGATGATTGAAGGACAGCATTCAAATTGCATTCATTTTGCAAGATTCCCCACGTACCAGCTTTGACACCTGAGTAAGGAAACCGGAAGGACAATCCGTCCTATGATATACCATACAAAAGACTGCGGTGAGAAAAGTTTCGCTCGTATAAACAAGGCTATTTCCATTATTCTAGTAGAAAAGTATTCAATACCGTGACTCATAAAAAGCATACTGGAACTCAATATTTACAAAATCCTTATGTTTAGAGGTAAGGTAACCAAGCAGAAACCGCCTATAAAGAATTCAATTAACCCACCATCTTGATCGTGTCTTCGTTATCAAATATTCCTCCAAACCAGTTACTGCATCCACAATTCTTGTATCACCCGTTATTTCCACCATCAGAACTTCATCTATAATGTTATTCGTCCTCTCCACGTCATCTACTTCACATATCCTTGGTATAATTATCATCCAAGTATCAAGATGAGGTGCTTCCCCATGCTTCAGCAATTCCTCCACCACACTACAAGCTTCTTCCATCTTACCAACATTACAAAACCCTTTTGCCAAAGCATGAGAAACCGAAAAATGCGGGGAAAAGCCCTTCGATAGCATTTCCTCCATATAATTCTTGGCCTTATCAAACATCCCTTGATCACATAAACCACCAACCAGGGTCCTATAAGACACCAAATTTGGCAAGCACCCATTAGATTCCATATCTTCAAGAACCTTACAAGCATCCATTGCACGCCCTTCTCTACAAAATCCCACTATGATAGTATTATAGTGAACGATATCAGGATTGCATCCTTTAACTTTCATTCTACAAAGAAGTTTGTATGCCTCTCTAAGCTTCTTTTTCCTGCACAAACTATTCAACAGTGTAGTATAAGTCAAAGAATCAGGCACAAACCCTTTGTTCAACATATCTTCCAGTAAATCAACGGCCCCATTAACCTGACTTTTCCTGCACAAACCCTGCAACAAAATTCGATAAGCCTCAATATCCGGTAAAATATCTCTTTTAAACATTTGGTTGAACAACTTGTACGCAACACTAAGTTGTCCATTGAGACAGAATGCACGCATTAAAATGTTGTAAGATTTTTTGTTGGGTGAAACGCCGTATCTATGAGCATTATTGAAAAGCTCCAAAGCAGGTTTGATGTAGTTCTTGTCAGAAACAAGAAATTCAAGTATGCGGTTGAGCTGTTTGGGTAAAGGGGTGAAGTTGAATTCAAGCATTTTATAGAATGTTTTGAGAACCTTATCTGGTTGATTTGCTTCTCTATAGACTTTGATCAAGTAAGAGAAAAGAGAGGAAGTAACTGGATAGCGTTTGGATTTTAGGTCAAGAAGTAGGTCATCAATGAGAGAAAAGTACTTTGATCGACCAAGTTTGAGAATGAGGACGAGATATGCGGAGTAAGAATGCCGAAAATCAGGGAAGCGAGAGGCGTAATCGAAGATTTCTTTGGCTAGGAGAGGATCTGATTGGGAAGCAATAAGTTTTTGAACTCGACAGGGTGACCCTACTAGGGATTTAGTACAAGGTTCTTGATTTAGTTTCGGTTGCTTTCGTATTTCACCTCTTTGTTGCTGGTGGTGGTGATGGTTGGCTGATGATGAATATAAGAAGATTGATTGAGATTTTGATTTTGGAAAGAAGAGCGCGGAACGGAGGACGGCAATGAAGCTCGATGCAGCGTTGAAGGAGCGGAGAGATGGTTGATGCATTGTTTTTAGCACTCAGATTCCAGGCCGGCGACACCAACCGGTGAAAATGGTGAAGTTTGGGCGTGGGGTAGTGGGCTAAGGTTGAGCCTGACCCCTCTAGCAAACCTTTTCCTTACTTGATGATCTCTTTTTCTTGGGCCTTTCGAATCCAATTTGTTTACATTTAGAGGCGGGCAACTTCACATGGATAGGCAGAGGTCCAAAAAATGAAATTTACGAAAATACCCTTTTTAATGAGCAGAGTTGATATATTAGGATGTACAATTTTAAAAAATAATGAAAATATGAATTTTGGGTAATTTTAAATTTTTTAAGATAATTAATCTCATCTTATTGAAAATTATATATTTATTATTATATATCTAAAATCTAATAAACAAAAAAATGATTATTTATAAATTATATTTTTCTCGTTGGAATTAAAAAAAGTTTGATATATCGGATGTAAACTATCTAGAAAAATACCTAAAATATCCTTTCGGACAAAATGACAACAGGTATCCATTAAACATGACATCCATGTCACCCTACAAAAAGCAATAATCACTAAATTAATACTAACACACTGAAAGAGACTTTCTCCATCTCTATGCTTCGTAAATGAAGTAATTTAACACACCGTCATGAGGGAGTAGGGTGTCGAACTTTGTGTCATTCGTTTGCTGTTAAACTCGTACCACATATGATGTTAGTGATTGATATTCATAATTAATGCAAAAAATGGAAATTCGAGGCCAATAGCAGACTTGACCAAAACAAAACAAAGGAAGAAAGAAAAGGGAACACTGTAATTGGAGGAGTTGGGCGATAGGGCAACTCTGGAAGCAAGAAAAAGTAGATTCCCACGTGCCACTCTCCCTACCATCAGATCGCTTATGTTTGTTCTCACCCACCAACTCTGGCAACCCTCTCAAAAATATCCACCTGAACAAATCCAAGAATAATTCAACACGTGTCAAAAATTTTGGACCCACCAAAGTGGATACCCGCCTATGGAAAATAATACTAGTGGTTTGTATATATCCACATCAGTACCAGCAACAATCAGCCAATAGCGGCCCACCTTTTGATCCGTTTCCAGATACTAAGCGAGAGTCTCTCTTTCGAGAGAGGAAGATATTTTTCGCGGTTTTCTTGGTAGTGAGTGCAAGTTGGATATGGAAATTTGGAGGCCTTATATATATATATATATATATATATA
>CANYBF010668929.1:0-16609 GCA_948192965.1 Dalechampia spathulata
TTCTTGCTTTTCCTTTCTATATATCTTTTTTATTTATCTCATCCCATGATGGATCTTCTGCCATTCTTCTTGGCATATTTTGCATTATGATGAGTGGAATATACCACATATTATAATATTTTTCAATGAATATTTATATTCATTTTATTCTAAAAGTTATCCTAAACAGACTTGGAGTTTGCACTAAATCTTTAATTTCCAACGAATATCTATTGAATATTAATTTAACTTGCAACTATTATCCATATTGTGATAATTATATTATGATATGCGAAATTAAATTATATTTTTTTTTCAAAATCAAATTAATTATTTTAATAGTATTGATATTGTCTTAAAAAATAAAACAAGACCGGATTACCATCTTAAAAGAATGAGACAAAACTAAAGTTTTAATTTTATTGATATCAAATTATCATGAAATGAATGAGATTTAATCAATTTCGAACTATCATATTCATATTCATGTTCATGCATTGCCTTAGAAAATGATAGAGTTGATGAATCTTTCATGGAAAATGAGAAAGTATAGAGTATAAAGCTGATTTAAGTGTTTTCTAATGATTAATATGTTATTTTTATCCTCATATTTTAATAATTTATTGATGATATTGTATAAATAATCATCTTTATAGTTTCATTACTAAAATTTGAAATACAATTATATTCCTATTTCATGTAATTTTTATTTATTGTTTGATTTTGTTTTCATACTTATTTTCAAAAAATTATGAAAAATGTCTAAATAAATTTTTTTATTACATATCTAAAACATTATAAAAATAATAAAAATTTGAAAATATTTATAAAAATAACCTTTAAAATATAAGATAGGTATATTTTAAACTTGTTTATATAGATTTACAATAAAAGCTACTATTCGTGCCAAAATCTTTAAATGCATTTTACATTATTTCAAAACGCCAAATAAAATGAGTGGTTTTTGTAATTATATCTTTCTGAGTCTTGCTTGCCATAATTAATAGGGCGATTTGCTCCATAAGTTATTGGCTAAGGAAAAAATTAGAGCATGGATCACTGGCAAATTTTCATTATATTAGTTTCAATACCATGGCTGATGACTGTTCAGCTTGAAGCTACTCCAGGACATGTCCAACTGACACAAGCAGCAAATTACAGTCAGGGTGAAAGAAGAGATCAACAGCTTGTCACTCAAAATCCAGGTAGTAGATTGCTATTTTTCTTATGGGTATAGTTTAAAAATCATAGTCATGTTGGATTTGGATTTGATTTCAACCATTTTCAAAATTTTTCAGGAGTCGTGTTTATCGATTGTGGGACGGATGAAGATTATTTCGATGAAAGAAGAGGATTATATTTCAAGTCAGATTCAAATTTTACAAACACAGGAGAAAACCATATTATTTCTCCAGAACAGAATTTTGATGATGCACATATTGGCAAATCTGTCAATAGCTTACGAAGCTTTCCAGAAGGGATCAGGAATTGTTATTCCCTGAAAAAGGATAGGCCTGAAAACCATTATTATTACATCAGAGCTTACTTCCATTATGGAAATTATGATGGCAGGCAACAGATTCCAACCTTTAATGTCTATGTTGGGGTTAATTACTGGGCAGAAGTGTCAAACACATACAGGGTTCAGGCTATTCATTTTATTTTAGCTGATACTATTGACGTCTGTCTGGTGAACATTGGCAAGGGAATTCCTTACATTTCAGCACTGGAACTTCTGCCTCTATTGAACACTTCCATTTACAAAGTTGATTCACAATCATTGACACCAGAGACCAGATATGATATTGGAAATCCACCCCAACCTGACAGTGTAACTGTGAGGTAAATTCCTTCCCAGAAAAAAATAATTCCGGGGTAAAGCTCTAGATTTCTTTTATCATTTTGTCATAATTATTCAGGTTAATTATTACATATATATATTGATAAATGGGTTTTGCACATCTTTAGGCCGAAGGATGATGTGTACGGTCGGTTCTGGACTTCTTATATGCAGCCTGGATGGGTTTCAATCGAAAAATCTGACGTTAATTTGGAAGGAATGGAAAATTTCAAGGAAATACCAGCTAAAGTCCTGACAACAGCAGCCGTGGCGAACAACACCCCGTTGAGTTACACATATACCAACACTTATTCAAGCTCACGTGATTACTATTTCTACCTTTACTTTGCTGAAATTTCCAAGCTCGAACATGGGAGACAAAGACAAGTCATTGTTACTTTCGACGGTGACAGCTATGGACCCATAACCCTTGAATACTTGAAACCAATCAACTTACGTTCCAAGCAAATTTCAGTACCAAGTGAAGAATCTGTAGAATTTTCCATCCGTTCAACCACGTCGGACCTTCCACCCATCCTCAATGCTTTTGAGATTTTTATCATTTTTCCCTGGCTCACTCTTTCACCAACTAAAGAAGAAGATGGTAATATATGGAGTGCTGAAATCAACGATTTTAGCTTTGATGATATATTTGTTTTGATATTTTAATGAATCATGTTGATCAACTGTCTCAAATGAAAAAAAAAAAACACAGTGAATGCTATTTTGGAAATCAAGCGGATATACAAGGTGAACAAAGTTGAGTGGCAAGGAGATCCATGCATGCCCATAAACTTTGCATGGAACGGTTTGAGCTGCAGCGATAGCAAGCATGGTCCACCCATGATAATTTCTCTGTGAGTCAACATAAACTATTAATCCTTATGTATGTATTATGCATGCGTGCATGTAATATGTTTTAGTGATGCAAACATCTCAATGGCTCATAAACTGAAAAGCAGGAATCTTAGCTCAAGTAACTTGGCCGGAAATATAGCTCCAACATTCTTCAAGCTCAAAGCAATCAGGATATTGTAAGTATTGATCTTACATATGTATCCGTCGATGTAATATCATTATTTGTACAACGAAATCATTGTATAATAACTTATATTATTGTTCTAGAGACTTATCATGCAACAAACTTAATGGAACGGTGCCTGAATTTTTAGCTCAAATGCCTAATCTAACTGTTCTGTAAGTATTTTTTCTTTAAAACACCTTATGTGGTGGGATTTACAGAAATAATTAGGATTTGAAATTTAAACGATAAAGATATTAATAATGTTGCAAGAACAAATGGCTTTAATTTAGATAAGTGTAGATGCCATCTGCAGAAATTTAACAGGAAATTTCTTCACGGGCTCCATTCCAAGGACTCTCATTGAGAAGTCAGAAAAGGGAATATTGCAGCTCAGGTTTGATCATTTATACATCACTTTTATTGAATGTTTTTTCCAATCCTTCAGTGCACCAAATTTGTTTACTTGTTAGTCTATGTAAGTGGATGTTGAGAAGGCACGTCAATGTGTATTTAAGAATAGAGATTGATTGCATACATCTGACATTTAATAATCAATTTAGATTGGATTATACTTGTGAAAAATATATATCTATGTTTAATTTTTTTTAATTTGGTTATGCATTTCTCTGTCTATTTCATGCATAGGATATACATAAGATCTAGACAAGTATTGTTGTATAGTTTTCATGATTAATCATATGATCGGTGAGACATGGAATTTGATAATGACTTCGTGTAATGCTAGTTGGGGCGGAAGTTCAAGTAATTACCAGGAACAATCTTATGAGAAAAGGAAGCCTCATTTTGTTCTACCAGTTGTACTAGCTGCCTCCATTGTATCAACGTTGGTGCTTCTCCTTTTGTGCGCCATGGTTGTTTTTTGCATTAAGAAAACAAAAAGAGGTAAAATATCATAGTCATTATTAAAATGTAGACAATTGTGATATTGAATAATTATGACTTGCGTTGAATTTGTTGTGCAGAGAAAGTTGCTGAATCCGGAAGGAAATCCTCCTTTAAACCAAAGAATCAGCATTTTACATACTCAGAAATTGATAGTGCTACCAATAATTTCAGTAACATTGTTGGAAGAGGAGGATTCGGTACGGTTTATCTTGGCAAACTGAAAGATGGCGCACAAGTTGCTGTCAAGTTACTGTCCCAGTCATCAACACAAGGATACAAGGAATTTGAATCAGAGGTTAGACAAAAGCTCATGGATTTCCATGCAATTTAACAACGTCATTTTCGTTTTCTTTTTTGACGTTCATACATGTTGACAAAGTATTTTTTGATGCGTAAATATGTACAGGTTCAACTCTTGATGGTTGTTCATCACAGAAACCTGGTATCACTCATTGGTTACTGTGATGAACCAAATAACAAGGCGTTGGTTTATGAATACATGGAAAAAGGAAATTTGAGACATTATCTATCAGGTTTGAAGTTTATGATTATTGTTTTTTTTTTCCTAAAATTTCTTTAGTGCATAAACTTGAATATACAACAAGATTGTCGAGAGATGCTCAACTTTAATACATCCTTTCAGTTGTGATGATACTGTAAATCAGATTGTAATTCACTCTAGAATTAGAGACTCTGCATGTTTGATTGAATCAGGCCTTAAATATTGATAGTATAGTTTTGGATGCAGATGGTTCAGGCACTAAAGCTTTAAGCTGGAAAGAAAGACTTCAAATTGCAGTAGATGCAGCGCAAGGTGCAGTTCTATGGCATAGATCATTACTTTGCTTTATTTTCCTTTTCCGATTACAATAAATCTATTCTCAACGAGTTCTGGTAAAAGATGCAGGCTTGGATTATCTACACAATGGTTGCAAGCCACCCATAATCCATAGAGATTTGAAAACTTCAAACATATTGTTGGACCGAAACCTCGTAGCAAAGATATCTGATTTTGGGCTGTCTAGAGTTTTCGTAACGGAGAGAGACTCTCATATAAGCACTCGCCCAGCTGGTACTTTTGGTTATGTCGATCCTGAGTAAGTTTTGTTATCTGATAAGCTATATTCAATGTTCATTTCTGAACCTTTTGTGCATGTTCCTGCAGTGTGCGTGGTTCAGGTTTATCTCCTTTAAAAATAGTAAAATAGATTGCAAAAGCACAAAATCAATAGTGCAGTTGTTTTTGAACTTTACCCTGTATTATATCATACGAATCTTAACATTTATGTGCTATATACAGAATTTATGCATCAGGAAACTTGAATAAGAAAAGCGATGTTTACAGCTTTGGAATTGTTTTGATGGAGCTAATTACGGGCCTGCCTGTAGTAGTAAAAGGCGAAGAAAGCAGCATTCATATTCTACAATGGATTGGTCCAATAGTTGAAAGTGGGGATATTACAGGCGTTGTAGATCCCAGGTTACAAGCTCAATTTAACACTAGTTCTGCATGGAAAGCTGTTGAAATTGCCATGTCCTGTGTGCCACCAACTGCATCACAGAGGCCAGACATGCATCAGGTATTGGCAGAGCTCAAGGACTGCTTGGCTATGGAGTTGGAATTTGAAAGACCTGAAACGACACAAAGCAACTATCCAACATATAGCAATTCACTTGAAATGAGCTTGCCTAGCCCTAGATAGCCAGCGGCTCCATTGTTTCATGGTTGGAAACTTTTATGAGATTTGCTTTCATCAGACAAGTCTAGATTAACATGACATAAATGCGTAAATTGTAATTAATATCTTTTTTGATAATATTTAGAAGTTTGACTAAAATTACAGAAATGCATAAATTCAGCTTTTTAAAATTATTATTAACGATGAATAACACATCAATATACATACATACATACATACATATATATATATATATATATATATATATATATATATATATATATAATTACCTTTTATCTTGCTTAATTGTTTATTTTCGTCATAATTTTTTTTTCAGTTTTTGGTATTCTTGTCCTTTTATCACATTAAAACTCATGTAATCAAGGATATGTCTTTTTTAATTGAATGATGCTTATTTTCTTTCAAGAATTTAAAGGATAAATATAGTTCAGATTATTATCTACTATTGTTAACTGAATTAAAATCATGATTCTATAGAAGAATGGACATTGAAAAGTGTAAATAATGATTTCAATTTGTTAATTATATGATTGTACAATTTTTCATTTTTCGGTTCGTTAAATTTTTAAAGAATTTTTTTATTACTTGCAATAAGTGTATGATGTATAATGAGAAATAAGAAAAATAAGAAAATACTTGAGAAAAATATGGATTAATTTGGCTAAAAATCAAATTTTAATGATCACAATGTACATGATTATGATATTTAAATCATTATCTCAAATCATGATATTTTAATTTTAATTTTATTTATCATGCAGCTTCTTTGCATATAGAGTGAGTATAAATATTAGTTGCATAGTGAAAATGTATTCTTCGTCCTTTAATATTTACCAAAAAAACTCAATTTATATATTTCCGTAATTTTAGTTGAACTTCTAAAAATTATCAAAATAGATCTTAATTACAATATATGTATTTCTGTAAGTTAACCTGGAGTTATCTGATGAAAGCAAATCTCACGAAAGTTTCCAACAATGAAGCAATGGTGCCACTGGCTATCTAGCGCTAGGCAAGCTCATTTCCAATGAATTGCTTAATGTTGTACTTTTGCGTTGTACCGTTTCAGGTCTTTCAAATTCCAACTCCATAGCCAAGCATTCCTTGAGATCTCCCAATACCTGGTGCATGTCCGGTCTCTGTGATGCAGTAGGTGCGGCGCATGACATGGAAATTTCAACAACTTTCCATGCAGTACTAGTGTGGAATTCACCTTGTAACTTGGGATCTATAACGCCTGCAATATCCCCACTTTCAACTATTGGACCAATCCATTGTAGAATGTGAACGCCGCTTTCATTCCTTTTCACCACTACAGGCAAGCCAGTGATTACCTCCATCAGAATAATTCCAAAGCTGTAAACATCACTTTTTTTATTCAAGTTTCCTGATGCATAAAATCTGCACGCGGTACATAAATGATAAGATTAGTATAGCCTATACAAAATAAATTTTATAAAATACTGCATTTTAAATAACTATATGACGAAAGCTATAGTTAATATCAATAACCCATGACGAAGAAATGAATGAAGGAACGTTGAACATAGGTTATCCAAGTAGTAAAACTCACTCAGGATCAACGTAACCAAAAGTGCCAGCAGGGCGAGTACTAATATGAGAGTCTCTCTCCGTTGCGAAGATTCTAGACAGCCCAAAATCAGATATCTTTGCTACGAGATTTTGGTCCAACAATATGTTAGAAGTTTTCAGATCTCTATGGATTATGGGTGGCTTGCAACCATTATGTAGATACTCCAAACCTGCAACTTTTTACCAGAACTTAGTTGAAGAGAATATATATATAAATATATATAATTTAAACGGGAAACAGAAGGAAACTAATGATTTATGTCATGGAACTGCACCATGGGCTGCATCTACCGCGATTTGAAGTCTTTCTTTCCAGCTTAAATCTTTAGTACCTGAACGATCTGCAGCCAAAACTATACTATCAGTAGGTTGTTTTTGATATTGGATTTTGCTCAGACTTTAATGCAAACAAACAATTGTTTTTCAACCATATGAATGTCAGCCTCTGATTTTAGAATTTGATTTCTTTAAGGGTGCATAAACTTCGAACCTGATAGATGCTGTCTTAAGTTTCCATTTTCCATGTATTCATAAACCAACGCCATATTATTTGGCTCATCACAGTAACCAATCAGTGATACCAAGTTTCTGTGATGAACAACCATCAATAGTTGGACCTGTGCATATGGATTGAGAGCTAATCAGTAACCAAGCAATAAAAACACTGTTTAAATGGTATGGAATTTACAGGAATTTGGCTGCTTGTATCTGACCTCGGCTTGAAATTCCTTGTATCCTTGCGTTGATGACCGAGACAGTAACTTGACAGCAACTTGTGTGCCATCTTTCAGATTGCCAAGATAAACCTTCCCGAATCCTCCTTCTCCAACAATGTTATTGAAATTATTGGTAGCACCAACAATATCTGAATATGTAAAATGCTGATTCTTCGATTTGAAAGAGGATTTCATTTCCAGTTCCCCTAAACACCAGATTGAATGCAACATTACAATCACTCAATATCACAAACTAAAGACTTGTTCACATTTTAATAATGTCTGTCATGTGATTGTTCAGGTTTGGTGATTACTTCAGGAAATAGAGGAAAGAACTTACCTCGTTTTATTTTCTTTACACAGAAAACAGCAATGGCGCATAAAAGAAGCACCACCAGAGATGATACAATGGAGGCAACAAGTACAACTGGAAGAACAGGACCACGCTTATTTTTCTTGCAAGATTGGTTCTGGCAATTACTTGGATTTCCGCCCCAACTACCGTTACACAAAGTCCATCATAAAAAATAAGTATGTAGCTTTGTAAATCTATCATGAAATTTTCTTAATTGAAGTTTTGATTCATAAAATGCTATTCCATGAGTTTCGTTGGAGTATGTATAAATAAGTAACAAGGAGTAGATTCAGTAGATAAAGACGCCGAATTTTTTTAAACAGGTTTCTAGTCAAAATAATGCTTAGCATGCATATGAAGCTACTCATATTGAGGGAGTTCCATCTTCCCTTGATGTGTGGTCTGACCAGAAATCAGAATAATAGATCCCAGTCCCAATAATTTTCACTCTAAAAGTACACATAAACAATAAATTCATGTACACATAAGCATATATTTGTGTGTGTATATAATATGCGTGTACAGTAAATTGATGTATAGCTAATCAAACCTGAGCTGCAACATTCCTTTTTCCGACTTCTCAAGGAGAGATCTTGGAATAGGGCCAGTGAAGAAATTTCCTGTTAAATTTCTGCACATTGCAGAACATTATAATCATATTTGTACTCTAATTTCAAATATCTTAATTATTTTTCAAAATTCCACTGCATAGAAAAAAGACTTACAGAATAGATAAATTAGGCAATTGAGCTAGAAATTCCGGCACCGTCCCATTCAGTTCGTTGTATGATAAGTCCCTTAAGTAACAACAAAAATAAAGATCATGCATACCTCAACAATTACGTACTATATATTATATACTTATAAAAAAATGTACATTATATAATAAAATTGTAATTCCATGTTAAATGACGGTATTATAATAAGAGATGAATGAATGTAACAGTTTAGTTTGACAATTGATCTTTCTTTTCAGATATGTGATTAATTCATTTACGTTTTCCTCCACCTAAAATTTATCAGAAACTGCTACTTATTCATATTATTTTTTATATCAATGATTATTTCCCACTTTTTCCTCAAATGCTATATTTTTCGCCAAAAATTGTCTAACTTATAAGTTCATATTCTAAAATTATGTTTACTTGTTAATATATTTTTCAAATAATTTACAGGGAAAAGAGAGAAATTAATTAAGTAATCAAATACTTACAAGAACTTGATTGCTTTGAGCTGGAAGAATGTAGAAGCTATATTTCCAGCCAAGTTACTTGAGCTAAGATTCCTGCTTCAGTTTATGAATCATGAGCTGTTGGCCTCACCAAAAGATAACACAGTAATAGTAGTTTATTTTTTAAATAATTTTATTAACAAATAAATACATCATATATTTGTATATAAGCTCTCCATATGATGATTTAAAACTCTCAACTGACTTTGATTTATGATTTATTTATTATTCAATTCAAGTATAGAGATATAATTAAATCAATATAAATATTTTCCACCTTGCAGAGCAGGTGATATTCACACATGAATTAAGCCAATAAGACACGATAAATCAACTAGTAATAATTTCTTACTGGAAATTTAATATTATTATGGTTAATTTTATGACATTTTTATTTACTTAAACTATATGTAAAAATATAGATTAGATCTAGACAAGTCTGTGCAGGTTTGAGGAATCTTTTCTATTAAAGGACCAGTCGTCCCTAAAACTTATTTTGTTATGTAAATCCTAATAAATAGTTCTATATCACTAACGCTAATTCACTCACAGGGAGATTATCTTGGGCCGACTATCTTTATTATCGCTGCATGTCAGACCATTCCATGCCAAATTTATAGGCACGCATGGATCTCCTTGCCAGTCTACTCTGTTCACCTTGTATATTCGCTTGATTTCCAAAATAGCAGCCACTGTTTTCATTTCAGACAATTATGAAGAATTATTAATACAGCATTAGAGTTCATGAACTTGAAAGAAACGTTACATCTATTTGAACTTGCATTCTATAGGTTCACTAGCTCATAATCTTTTTTAATGTTAGACGTTCTATGAGTTCCGTTAAATTTATATTAAAGTTCATGGGTTTGTTAATATTACACGTATAGGCTACATATATTTTACTATATCATTGTGTAGGACAGAGACAAACGTACCATCTGCTTCTTCGGTTGGAGAAGAAGTGAGCGAGGGATATATGGCATAAATCTCAAAAGCATTGAGGATGGGTGGAAGGTCGGCCGTGGTTGAACCGATGGAGAAGTTGACAGATTGTCTATTTGGAATTGATATTTTATTGGAACGAAAGAAGAACGGCTTCAAGTATTCAAGTGTGATGGGTTCATAGTTGTCACCGTTGACAGTAACAGTGAGTTGTCTTCGTTTGCCATGCTCAAGCTTGAAAATTTCAGTAAAGTAAAAGAAGAAGTAGACATCATAAGACCTAGAATAATTATTGAAGAGTGTGTAATTCAATGTGGTGGTGTTCGCCATGGCTGCTGTTGTCAGGACTTTAACTGGTATTTCCTTGAAATTTTGCATGCCTTCCAAATTAACGTCAGATTTGTCGACCGAAACCCATCCAGGTTGCATGTAAGAATACCAGAACCGACCATAGATATCATCCTTCGCCCTAAACAGATGCAAAACCCATTTATCAATATATATAACTAGTTATCATCACCAAATGACTAAAAAAATGTTACGAAATTATATTTGACACATTTAAACCATCAAATGTAAAATTAAAATTACAGTCTTTATAATTTTTTAGATATTTGAATTAAATAAGAATAATGAAAAACTGATGAGCAGAGAATTCCGGGGTTCAAGCAAGAATCTATCATGTACCTCACAGCTGTGTTGTCAGGATAAGGTGAACCTCCAACATCATATTTATACCATGGTGTCAATGACTGTGAACCAACTTTGTAAATGGAAGTGTTTAATAAAGGCAGAAATTCCAGCGCTGAAATGAATGGTGTTCCTCTGCCGATGTTCACCAGACAGACGTCAATTGTGTCAGTTACAATAAAATGAATAGACTCAATCCCGTAGGACTTGACCTCGTTATACACTTCTGTCCAGTAATTAACCCCAACATAGACAATAAAGGTTGGAAACTGATTCTTGCCATCATAATTTCCATAAAGGAAGTAAGCTCTGATGAAATAATATTGGTTTTCAGGCTGATCCTTTTTCAAGGTATAACAATTTCTAGCTCCTTTCGGAAAGCTTCTTAAACTGTTAACTGACCAACCAACATGTAAATCTTCAAAATTGTATTCTGGAGAAACGACATGTTTTTCTCCTGTGTTTGTAAAATCTGTATCTGACTTGAAATGTAATCCTGTTCTTTCATCAAAATAATCTTCATCCGTTCCACAGTCGATAACCATAAGACCTGAATCAATTTTTTAATTTTTAGTAGAGATTAGTTAAGATATTTATTCTCAACATGATTATAATTCTTAAACTGTACTTTGAAAAAATAAAAATAAAAATCTACTACCTGGATTTTGAGTCACAAGCTGCAGATCTCTTCTTTCACCCTGAGCATAATTTGCGGCTTCCATCAGTTGGAGATGTACAGGAGTAGCTGAAAGCTGAAAAATCATCAGACGTAGCACTGAAACTAATAAAGTAAAAATTTGCCAGTGATCCATGCTCTTATCCTTTCCCAGCCAATAAAATTGCACCAAATTAATCACTGTACAACCCTTTCGCGGATCCTTTTTGCCCATAAAGTTTGCAAAATTGAGAGTACATTTTGCCTTGCCGACTTTCTGTGAGAATTATTGGCCTCGTAGGAAACTTATACCAAACATTCCAATGTCGTTTATCACTACGACCTTGGAAAATTAAAATCGGATAAACGTAATGCGTACTCTGAAGACCTGACTGAACCAGTCGTTTACTGCCTGAGAGTGACATGCTCTAATTTCCAATGATGTTTGCCGTTCTTCTCAAGGCAATTTTGTCTCATAAGGAATGGTGGGGCGGGGTGTGGACGATTCCACGTTCCGGTCCTTGTCTTATTCCCGAATTCCCTGCCCTGTCCTCCTCAATTAAAACAGGAAAAAAGAAGTCCTTCCCATCCCCTGCACCGAATTTTTTATTTTAAAAATATTTTTTTCTGATAAAAATGTTCTTTTATGATATTTATAAATATTCTAACAATACAAATATATGTTAAAATAATTAATATTTGAAAATGTTTACATTAAATACTAATTATGGTATATATTTATATATAAATTTCAATATATTTTTTATACAATATGTTTATATTTTTTTATATATAAATTCCAAATATTTTTCTTATACTTGAATTGCATCACTGGAATTTAATTTAGCAAATATGTTTAATTTAAATGAAATTAAAAGTTTTAATATAAAAATTATCAGTAGGAATTCATTCACAAATGAAATGTATTTCTACAAAGAATTGATGGAGACGAAACTTTAATCTTAAAAATATTAGAGTGCAAAGGTTTGATAAGTCATTGCATATACGGGGATCTTCGGTTAATGAATTCATCTCTTTGCTTTCAACTTTATATCGTTCCTTGTAAATCACTTGTAATGCAAGTGAAATTACTCTATATCAAGTGCAAATGGACATGAAGTCGCTTTTCTCATTTTCACACGAGATTACTTTCTTCGATGATCACTAACTGACATTGCTAGTAATAACTCTAGACTTGTCTGATAAAAGCAAATCTCATGAAAGTTCTGCACCATAAAACAATGGCGCTACTGGCTATCTAGGGGTAGGTAGGCTCAATTCAAGTGAATTGCTTAACGTTGTAAGTTTGCTTTGTACCGTTTCAGGTCTTTCAAATTCCAACTCCATAGCCAAGCATTCCTTGAGATCTGCCAATACCTGGTTCATGTCCGGTCTCTGTGATGCAGTTGGTGCGGCGCATGACATGGAAATTTCAGCAACTTTCCATGCAGAATTAGTGTTAAATTCACCTTGTAACTTGGGATCTACAACTCCTGTAATATTTCCACTTTCAACCATTGGACCAATCCATTGTAGAATGTGAATGCTGCTTTCTTCGCCTTTTACCACTACAGGCAAGCCAGTAATTACCTCCATCAGAATAATTCCAAAGCTGTAAACATCGCTTTTTTTATTCAATTTTCCTGATGCATAAAATCTGCACACGGTACATAAATGATAAGATTAGTATAGCCAATACAAAATAAATTAAAAAGAACTGCGGTTATCAGCTAGTGAAACTCACTCAGGGTCGACGTAACCAAAAGTGCCAGCAGGGCGAGTAATAATATGAGAGTCTCTCTCTGTTGCGAAAACTCTAGACAGCCCAAAATCAGATATCTTGGCTCCGAGGTTTTGGTCCAACAATATGTTAGAAGTTTTCAGATCTCTATGGATTATGGGTGGCTTGCAACCATTATGTAGATACTCCAAACCTGCAACTTTTTACCAGAACTTAGTTGAATATATATATCTACATAATTGAAGAGGGAAACAGAAGGAAACTAATTATTTATGTCAGAGAACTGCACCATGGGCTGCATCTACGGTGATTTGAAGTCTTTCTTTCCAGCTTAAAAGTTTAGTATCTGAACGATCTGCAGCCAAAACTATATTATCACTATCTTGTTTTTGATATTGAAATTTGCCTTAATGCAAAAAAACAGTTGTTTTTCTTTCTACCATATGAATGTCAGCCTCTGATTTTATAATTTGATTTCTTTAAGGTTGCATAAATGTCGAACCTGATAGATGCTGTCTTAAGTTTCCATTTTCCATGTATTCATAAACCAACGCCATATTATTTGGCTCATCACAGTAACCAATCAGTGACACCAAGTTTCTGTGATGAACAACCATCAATAATTGGACCTGTGCATATGGATTGAGAGCTAATTTGTTACCAAGCAATAAAAACACTGTTTAAATGGTTTGGAATTTACAGAAATTTGGCTGCTTGTATCTGACCTCGGATTGAAATTCCTTGTTCCCTTGTGTCGATGACTGAGACAGTAACTTGACAGCAACTTGTGTTCCATCTTTCAGATTGCCAAGATAAACCTTCCCGAATCCTCCTTCACCAACAATGTTACTGAAATTATTGGTAGCACCAACAATATCTGAATATGTAAAATGCTGATTCTTCGATTTGAAAAAGGATTTCTTTTCCGATTCCCCTGCACACCAAATTGAATACAACATTACAATCATTTAATATCACAAACTAAGGGCTTGTTTACATTTTAATAGTGTCTGTCATGTGATTGTTCAGGTTTGGTGATTACTTCAGGAAATAGAGAAAAAAACTCACCTCGTTTTATTTTCTTCACACAGAAAACAGCAATGGCGCATAAAAAAAGAAGCACCAAAGATGATACAATAGAGGCAACAAGTACAACTGGAAGAACAAGACGAGGCTTCTTTGTCTTGCAAGATTGCTTCTGGCAATTACTTAGATTTCCGCCCCAACTACCATTACACAAAGTCCATCATCAAAAATAATTATGTAGCTTTATACATCTATCATGAAATTGCCTTAATTAAAGTTTTGATTCATAAAATGCTATTCCATGAGTTTCGTTGAAGCATGTATAAATAAGTGATAAGCAGCAGATTCGGTGGATAAAGACGCAGAATTTTTTTAAACAGGTTTCTAGTTCAAATCGTGCTTAGCATGGGCATGAAGCTATTCATATTGAGAGAGTTGTGTCTTCCCTTGAAGTGTGGTCTGACCCGAAATCAGAATAATGGGTCGCAGTCAGAGATTGGATGAGTTTCACTCTAAGAATATATATAAATAATAAATTCATGTACCCATATACATACATTTGCGTATATGAATAAGATGCGTGTACGGTAAATTGATGTATAGATAATCAAACCTGAGCTGCAACATTCCTTTTTCCGACTTCTCAAGGAGAGATCCTGGAATAGAGCCACTGAAGAAATTTCCTGTTAAATTTCTGTACGTGGCAAACATTATAATCATATTTGTACTTTCAAATATCTTAATTATTTCTCCAAATTCCCCAGCATAAAGAAAAAGACTTACAGAATAGTTAAATTAGGCAAATGAGCTAGAAATTCCGGCACCGTCCCATTCAATTCGTTGTATGATAAGTCCCTTAAGTAACAACAAAAATAAAGATTATGCATACCTCAACAGTTATGTATTATATATTATATACTTATCAAAAAAATGTACATTATATAATAAAACTGTAATTTCATGTTAAATGATGGTATTTTAATAAGAGATAAATGAGGGTAACAGTTTCATTTGACAACTGATTTTTCTTTTTCAGATATGTGACTAACTCATTCATGTTTTCCTTTACCTAAAAATTTATCAGAAACTGTTACTTATTCATATTATCTTTGATATAAATGATCATTTCCCACTTTGTTCACAATGAAAGTAACTCGTACTTCCTTTTAAAATCATTCTTGACTTTAATTGTTTTGATTAAAAATTTCATGTTAAGAAATAATATGTATAAGCACTTTTTTTTTTACTGAAATACCACTTTGATGCTCTAACTTTTTCCCAAATGCTATAATTTTTGCCCATAATTGTCAAACTTATAAGTTCATAACCTAAAATTATGTTTACTTCTTAATATATTTTTCAAAAAATTTACAGGGAAAATAGAGAAATTAATCAAGCAATCAAATACTTACAAGAACTTGATTGCTTCGAGCTTGAAGAATGCAGAAGCTATATTTCCCGCCAAGTTACTTGAGCTGAGATTCCTGCTTTCAGTTTATGAATCATGAGCTGTTGGCCTCACCAAAAGATAACACGGTAATAATAGTTTTCTTTTTAATAATTTTATTAACCAATACATATATATATATATATATATATATATATATATATATATATATATATATAGACCCTCCTTATGATGATTTAAAACTCTCAAATAACTTCAAATTATGATATATTTACTATTCAATTCTCGTACAAAAATATAAATTAAATTAATATAAGTATTTTCCACCTTGCACAGCAGGTGATATATGAAAGGAACAATCTGTGTGCAGAAAAATGAGAGAAAAAAACAGAGGAAGAGAGAAAGAGAGAGATTTAGGAGAGAGAATTTTCGTGGTAAATTCCGAAGACAACCTCCACGGCGGTATGTAACTAATTTTATTAATAACGTAGGAGTATATACAGTTACATAGAGAATTATAAAGGTACAGTGAAAAATTTAACAGTGCATTAAATTTAACATCAGGCTCCACAACCTAACAATTCTCCCACTTGGAGACTGATCCATTCAACTCCCCAAAAAAAATGTTCCTACATTATCAATATCATCACCATACCGCAAATATCTGTAGAAGCTACAGAAGACCAACCAAGGTTTTACACAACCTTAGTTTCCCAACATCAACACATTTTGTCAACATGTCTGCTGGATTCTTTTTACCCTCTATCTTCTCCAAACACATATCACCTTCTTCCACTGATCTG
>CANYBF010668955.1:0-10697 GCA_948192965.1 Dalechampia spathulata
TGGGTTGGGCTACAATATGACAAGTGACAGTCACAGGCCATATTAGTCACAGACGGGCCCAGGCCTGACTTAAGCTGAAAGGGTTTCAGCTTAACCTAATTTTGGAATATAAATATGTGATTATAACCAAAATTAGGTCAATCCATTCATCTGATCTTCCTTTGGCCAAAACCTAGCCTCCTCTGCTGAAGGAGTATTCGGCCTTCCATAAGTTTTCTTCCTTTTCTTTGCTAGTTCATAAGAAAGAAGATAGAAGCAAATGGTTGCTTGCTTGGAACATCCTTATTTCATGTGGATACTATTGGAGGCTGCTTATTTTGGTGGTTTTTGGTTTGCTACAACCATAAACGCAATAGAGATCAACAATGAAGGACATATGCATTAAATGTAAGAGTTACTATCAAACTGTCGCTTCTAATCTCTAAATATTTTCTCTATGTTTTGATGCAAAGATCATCTTTTGGTTTAATGTTTTAAAATGAAAATTTTAAATTTCTTCCATTGCTTAATAACTACACAAACCAACAGTCAACAGATCCATCACGAAACATAAGATTCCTACCAAGCCGAGGTTCAAGCCAGTTAAACAGAAGCTACGGCGTCTCTAACCAGAATGGGTACAGAAGGTCAAGGAAGATGTCTAGAAGTAGTTGGATGCCAAATTTGTTGAAGTGGTTGACTACCCAGAATGGTTAGCCAATGTCGTTCCGGTTCCCAAGAAAGGCAGCAAGGTCAGAGTCTGCGTAGACTACAGGGATCTGAACAAAACATGTCCAAAGGATGACTTTGCTTTGCCTCACATCGACGTATTGGTCGATAGCGCAGCCGCTAGCATTATGTATTCCTTCGTTGATGGATTCTCTAGATATAACAAGATCCTGATGGCAATTATAGATAAGGTGAAGACAGCTTTCATCACAGAATGGGGGACCTACTGCTATAAGGTCATGCCCTTTGGCTTAAAGAACGCAGGTACAACCTACCAGCGAGCTGCAACAATGTTGTTGCATGATTTGATCCACAAGGAGGTCAAAGTCTATATGGATGACATGATGGTAAAGTCTCCCACTAGTGGAGAACATACAGGCACTCTTGACAGATTCCTCACATGCATTGAGAAATATGAACTTAGGCTAAACCTGAAAAAATGCACATTTGGGGTGAGATCCGGCAAGCTATTGGGTCACATAGTTAGTCAGAGGGATATCGAAGTAGATCCTGACAAAGCAAAGTCGATCATTGAGATGCATATTCCCAGAACTGAGACAGAAGTTAGGGGATTCCTAGGACAGCTCCAGTACATCAGCAGATTCATCGCCAAGCTCACAACCATGTATAAATACATCTTCAAGCTTTTGAGGAAGAACCACCCTATGGTTTGGGACAATAACTGTCAGCTCACTTTTGAGAGGGTAAAGCACTATCTCTCTAACCCATCGATCTTGCAACCACCTTGGCCGGGAAAGCCATTACTTCTCTATCTAGCCTTAGAAGAGGAGTCAGTTGATGGTATGATAGCTCAAGAGAATGATGCTAGAGTCGAGCATGCTGTCTACTATTTGAGCAAGAAGCTTTTGCCAACCGAGTGCAAGTACAATATTATTGAGAAGCTATGCATGGCTATGGTATAGGTTACCAAGAAACTCAGGCATTACTTCCAGTCATATCAAATATAGGCAATCTCTAAGATTGATCCTATGAAGTACTTATATGCAGCTCCTTCGCTAGTAGGAAAACTCTCCAGGTGGCTGATCTTATTATCAGAGTTTGATGTGCAGTATGTCACTACCAAAGTGATCAAAGGCAGAGCAATTGCCAAATTCTTAGCATCTTGGCCGATGGATGACTCTGAGGCCTTCGAATTGGACTTCCTAGATGAGCACTTGGGGGTAGTTGATGTCCAGTTGCACTTTAACGGTGCAGTCAACAAAAGGGGTGCAGGTGTAAGAGTTGTGCTAATCACTCCTGAAGGTGAACTAATAATGCTTTCAAAGCGGTTGAGCTTCTTAGTCACCAACAATATGGCTGAGTATGAAGCATGTCTCTTTAGGCTAGAAGCATTGCTAATGGTTAGTGCCCCAGATGTATAGATATTCGGTGACTCGATGCTCGTCATTCACCAATCCGTAACTGAGTGGGAAGTCAAAGAGGAAAGACTCAAGCCTTATGCTGAATACATGAAGCTCATGGTCTGAATTTCAGCTCTTATCAATTATCCACATACCATGTTGAATACATAAAGCTCAACACCTTGGCCACACTAGCTTAGGTTTTTGAGCAACCGCATAGTCAAATTTGACCTGTATTCATCGAACAATTGAGAATGCCTTGCTATTTTGGAGAGCGGGTTATGACGCTAGACCCATTAAATGAGATCCCATGGTACACAAATATCATGAATTTTTTGAAAACTGGTGCCTATCTAGAGGAAGCTAACAGAACAGATAAGATAGCTTTACGTAGGCTAGCAGCCAACTTCACTTGGCATCAGGGTGTTCTTTACAGAAGAACAACAGATGGTCTACAACTTTGATGCATATCAGGGAAAGACATTGAATCAGTCATGGAAATAGTACATGCTGATGTATACAAGGCCCACATGAATGGATTCATGTTTTACAGGAAAATCCTACGCCCAGAATATTTCTGGCTCACTATGGAAATAGACTGCATACATTTTGTACGGAAATACCATGAGTGTCAGATTCATGGAGATCTAAGTCATCTACCACCAGTCGAATTGTATAATTTGACAACGCCTTGGCCATTCTCAGCTTGGGGAATTGATATCATGGGTGAGATTCATCCTAATGCATCTAATTGACACTGGTACATACTGGTAGCCATTGACAACTTCTCTAAATAGGTGGAGGCAGAATCCTACAGTAAACTGGGGGCAAGACAGGTTGCCAAGTTTATAGAGAAGAATCTTATATGCTGATATGGGGTGCCGCATCACCTGGTGTCAGATAACGGAGTATAGTTTCAGGCCCAAGTTGCGTACTTGTTGGAAAAATATGGGATTGAGCACCATCGATCCTCTCCATATCGCTCTCAAGCTAATGGGGTGGTCGAAGAGGTTAACAAGACGATCAAGCAAATCTTAGCCAAAATGATGCAGGCCTACAAAGATTTGCATGAGCAACTGCCATTCACCTTATGGGGTTACAAAACCACTATAAGAAGTCCCACGGGTGCTACCCCCTATGATCTAGTTTACGGGATAGAAGTTGTATTGCCAATTGAAGTGGAGCTGAAATCACTTCGGGTTATTCTGTAAGCTCAGTTGCCAGAAGCTGAGTTGAAAAAGGCTAGCTATGAATAGCTGGTCACTATTGATGAGAAACGACTAAAGTCTCTCTATCACCTACAGATTTACAAGAAGCGCATGGCAAACGCATTTAACAGAAAGGTCAAGCCTGTTACTATACAGGAAGGTGATCTAGTCATGAAGCAAGTTAAATTGGCTATTCGTGATCCTCGCAAAAAGTTTAGGCCCAACTGGGAAGGCCCATTCCTAGTTAAGAAGATCCTCTCTAAAGGTGTTGTTCGCATCTCAGATTTAGAGGGCAATGAATTCTTAGAACCGGTCAACCTTGACCGGCTGAAGAAGTATTTTGTCTAGAGCAGAGGGCAAAAAAAAAGGAAAAAACAAAAATGAAAAGCCTAGTGAGTTGAAAACCTGCATAGGCAGTTCACGCCAAAGTTAAGGCAAGATGAAAAATATCCGCTCGATGAGTTAGAAATCCGCTTGGGCAACTCATGGAAACATTAGAGCTCTTTAAAGCAATAGGAGACCGTTAAAATAGTCTATCAGAAAATCTCCCACAAGGCTGGTCATAAACTTGGCCTTAAGTAATACTAGTTGTAAACACAAAGTATTATCATCCTTTATTACATGTTATTACTTAACAATGTCTTATAGTACAGGATTCAAGCTTGGCGCAGCACCCACAGCTTGTACTCATCGTCAGTGGCATGAGGAATCTCCACCAGTGCTATCTAGCGTTGAGGCAAAGTCCTCTCCACATGCTCTACAAAGTGAGGCACCAGCCTACCTCCCTCAAACTCCATCAGCCGAGGTATGGTTTATCACTGACCATACTGACGAGAGATCCTAGCAGGACTGTAGTGTGTACAATGCCTGAATCCTAATAGTGGGATGCAATCTATGTAGGTTGTTACAGTCACATGTAGTATACACCACCAGGGATAGCTCCACCTAATTTTGCTCTTAAGTCGAGTCCCCATCCATTCAATCCAGCCTTGGAATGACATTGTCCTTGCCTCGCTGAAGGCATAGCCCCTCCGCATATGGCTATGAGGAAGGTATCTCTATGAGTCCCCTACTGGCGATGCCAGGATCCCAAGCTTCTATTGGAGCCAGATCTGTAATAAAAGAAAATAAAAATAAAAGCTCGTTGAGTTGAAAACCTTGCAAAAAGATGCTCAGGAAAAAGTAAGAGCGACTAGTTGAGCTGAAAACCCAAGGGGGCAGCTCAGGAAAAAGTTAGGGTCTGAAAACAAAAGTAGAAGCCTGATGAGCCAAAAAACTCACAAAAGGTTACTCATGCAAAAGCTAGGGCAAAAATTTAAATTTTCTAAGTTGAAAACCCACAAAGGCAGCTTAATCTAGTCTACCACATGCCCAATCAAGAAGTCTCCATGACCGGATGGATTGACGAATAGAAACTGTGCCAATAGTCCAAATCCAATTACCCTAAGCCATGACAGGTTTTCCACAGATTTCTGACCGCATAGCCGAAAAAGGGTGATAAGATCTACAGAGCTGTTTGTAGTTAAAAGAGATCCTGCCTCTAGTAGACTAACATCGAAAGCCCTGATCAAATATGAGAACGCATCTACAACAGGCACCGGCATTGTTAGCATCATCGTCATACTGCAGGTAACCACGAGGATGGCAGTAAACTCCTCATACATCGGACATAACTCTACATGCCCAAACTGGAATACATGAACCTCTGGATCCCAGAACTACACGGCAGCGTGCAAAAAAGCATGGTTAATTGAGACTTGTTGGAAGGTTCTCAAATATTGGAGTCCTAGCTAACGCAGTTGATTCCACTCATTATTTCCCCAACGGTGGGAAAGAGCGCGAAAAGCGGACAATGATTGCTAAGTCATTGTAGATCTAATTTTTGCAAAGAAAAGTAGATGAGTTATATTTTGCCAACAGACCAAAAGGCATCGTGTATTTATAAGCAGCAAACAACATTAGATTCCACTAATAAATCCAAAAGACACACAGTATAAGCCTTTGTCTATTTTTACAGTCTATACGCAACAACCCTGGTGTACTAGGCATGCAATTGCCAATCTGTACCACATTATTCTACTTTATTACAGAGTTATAGAATTATGACATCATTCATATGAGAGTCTAATGTCGCATCGTCTCTATGCATCATCCTCGCCAGAGTGGTCATCTTTAAGACTCAGACTGTCTGGGACATCAATGTTGTAGTGCTCCAGACGAGCTATCAGTCGAGCAATCTCTCACCCCATTTGCTCCATCATCTGAATGTAGCAGTTACACTCCTCCCACTATATTTTCCTACTTAACTACAAACACAAGCATACAGGCATATAAGTCATGCATCCATGCATACCTATGCATTTGCATTTCATAATAGGTACTCACCTAAACATCTAACATCTCGAAAGTATGATAACAGCACAGTCCTATCAACAATTTTGAAGTGTTTGCCATAGCATCTCGAGGCACCTGCAAGATCAGAACATAAGTCATACCATTGAAATTAAAGGCACATCAAAACATGCATACTCATGTAGGTAGTGTTTGGAGGATCAAACTCAATCTCACTCCTTGTTGGCACTGGGAAGGAAGTCTCATAAGGATGCCCAATTGCATCGTAAGTAATGATCAGAGGGTTATGTGGCCACATCAGCTCACCCTCTACAAAGTCTACCGGACATCCATATCTTGGGGGCACATCTAGAGTGGTTGACTTTGTTACCGGTGGCACTGCACCTGCCCCAGAATAACGGGATCTCTTTGAAGCACTGCCATCTAGTGCACCTTGACTGCCATGGGAAAAGGAGCTCCCTTCAGTCCCGCTAAATCGATCACACTGGCTTCTACATGTGGAGAGCTCCATAGGCCCCAACAACCTCAACTGAACAAAAGAAGGATAACCTACTGGTGAGTCTGATAGGCGTTCCCACCCGAGAACGCCAGTTAATCCGGCAAGCACTTCTGGGTCTGTGTCAGTACAAGCTATCCAGAACATTACACATGGGGGTGCAGCAGGTTCCACCCGACTTTTAGGTCCCAGATACCAGTCCACAATGCACTCACCTAAATAGAAGAGTATACTCTCAAGACCCTCCAATAGCATATGTTGCTCATCCTTACGCATCGAACTCGTCATGTACTCCGGCCTCGGATGCATGTTACTCCAAGGATGGGGATGCACCTATTCCAACAATAAAGAGAAATTAGATGCCTACACAGGTATTTATTGAACCATTTCAATACAGTTTAATGCTAATTAAATTGTTTCTTCTTACCTGGTCCCAGGACAAATTGTTGAGGTGCTCCCTCAACTCGTCCATTATATAGTCAAGCCTTCACCTTGGTACACACCATGCCTGCATACGAGGAAAACCAAATGGCACCCCATACAGAATATCGGGCTCTGGCAGCAACCTAAACTTATACGCCATGATCTGCAAGGTCAATATGCATAGTCAACAAGACATGGACCAACACTACAGTAATAGAATTAAAAGAATTCTGCTTACCTCTACGACTTGCCAGCACCAGATGAAGCGGTCCCTACAGTGCCTACTACAGAAATCAAGTGCTTGCATCAGGTGGCCAGGCCAACGCTGCCCTAATCATATCGCCCTATGGACTCCAAGTCACAAAGGGCCCATAATACTGACATGTGGATGTTGTTCCGGCTATCATTAAATAGTGTACTCCCTAGCATATACAGCTGAAAGCTGCGGGTATACTGATCTACAAAGATTGTCCGACCAAGCCTCTCTGCTAGCACAGCCTCTTGGAGACAGTCATAGGAAATACTGTGCCCTCCTCACACATTGGGAGACATCCCTAGGAGGTCAAAGATTACACTGTACAACCAGCGAGGCGATGTTAGCCTAGCATCAAACTGAATAGGCAACCCTGCACATTCCAACCTGGTGATTCCAGCAAATATCCCCGGGGTAATCGCGACCTCGCCTACCGGCAAGTGGAAGGTATGTGTGGAATCCATCCACCGCTCAATCATGGCAGTAATGATGAGCCTGTTGCATCTCTTCTGCATATCAGTGAAGCAAGTGATATACAGACCAAAACAGCTTCGGTCCACTCTCTCACGGATCTCCCTAGGTAGCTGGGAGTACCATTCAAAGACGCTATGGATGCTACTGCTACTTACAACTGTCTGCTCTCTCTGCAAAATACAGAATACAGGTCAGACTTCAGACTGAATTACAAAGTGCATAGAATAATTTCAGAGGTATATAGCTCCTCCTCCCAGCCCTAAATATACCTATTCATGCGTATGAATCCCTAAAATGCATAACCGCTCGAAAAATGACTGAAAAACAGATTGTTTACCCCATTTTTCTGTGTTATGTGCACTACACATAGCACTATGTACGCCACACATGGATTATATGTGGCGCACATAGTGCTATGTGCACCACATATAGCCCAAACCCGCATCGAAAAACCTGATTTTTGCTAAACCAATCAGACAAACACAAGCCTGCCAAAGCCTAGCTTCAGCCTAGCAAAAAATTCTAGCCTAACACAGGCTTAAACGCATCAAAAACATCCTAAAACTCAATTTTCAGAAAAATTATAAAAGCTGAAAAACTGAGCTGAGTCGTAGAAAACTCACCTTCTAGGGAGGAGCTCGGGACCTATGTGAGTCTATGGCAAAAGTCTATGCAATTGCATCACCAAAATGGGCTCCAAAATAAGCATCATAAGTTGTAAGCTCGGTTAGAACATAACTCGGGACAAATTCGGGGTCCCGGGGGGTCGGTTGCATCCTAATTCTGGCCATTTCTGCAAAAATGCAAAGTCTTCAGGTCAAAGTTTCATAGAAAATCAAGTTTTTGAAGGGGAAACAAACTGATTTTTGAATGGAAGCCTGGAAATATAAAATTTCCAAGCTATGTGCGCCACACAAAAAGGGACGTGCACCGCTTGTAGCAATTTTTGCTAACATGCACTTGGCACTGTGCACCTTTGCTAATGTACGCATAGGTCCTACTAAGATGCACATGAAGAATTATGCCTCTGGGAAAAATTTTGGAATTTTCCAAGGTCGTTTGCTCCACCGAACGTAATTTTCACGACCCACAGCGTATGAAAAATCCAGAAATTCAGTCAGAATGCAGTAGACTGATAATCAAAAATTCAGGTTTTTTTCATAGATTATTTCAATACCAATTTCACTAATAAATTGTTTTCCTATGTCTGGCAGAGATAGAAAATTGATCCAGCAAATGATCAAAAATAGTCAAGTCTTTGACTTCTGGTCAAGCCATTGACCAGATAGTGTTGCATTCCGACAGAGGCTCCTAAATGCAGACTTTGAAGATAGAAAAATATGAGATGATATGGCATAGGCATGACATATGAGATGACATGGCATAGGCATGACATGTAAGATGACATGGCATAAACATGACATGTACGATGGCATGGCATAAGTATGACATGTAAGATAACATGGCACATGCAAGGCATGTGACATGATATATATGGCATATGCATGACATGTGAGTGGACATGGCATATGCATGACATGTGAAGTGACATGACATAAGTATGACATGTGGGATGACATGGCATAGGCATGACATATGAGATGACATGTGAAGTGACATGGCATACGCATAACACGTGAAGTGACATAGCATAGGCATGACATATGAGATGACATGTCATAGGCATGACATGTAAGATAGTATAGCATAAGCATGACATGTAAGATAATATGGCATAGGCATGACAAGTGAAGTGACATGGCATAAGTATGACATGTATGATGACATGGCATAACCATGACATATGAGATGACATGATATAAGCATGATATGTAAAGTGACATGGCATAGGCATGACATGTGAGATGATATGACATAGGCATGACATGTGAGATGACATGTCACACCCTCGTATGCACTTTAAATTCATGGATGCATATGTATTTTATGATCATGCTATAATGACGTGCAAGCATGTATTAATTATGTTAAATGTCAAAGTATATATGTATGCATGTATTTCATGGTAAGAGAATACATCAAGTATAAAAAATTTTTAAAGTTGTGAGTGTATGTATAAATGTAAGGTAAGAATATGATTTATGCATGATATATGCATATGTTCGCTAAGATCGGACCTTAAAAGCAAAGTTAGGGGTTTACGATAATTGTATTTTGACTACCTTAATGTTTAAGTTTTTAGATGTGTAATATATCGTTAGAAAGCTCTTTGAATCTAGTTTTCTAATAGTACTAGACTCTAAAAATTCTAAAATCATTTGCATAGTCAAAAATGTCATGCTATTTATACTATCACATTTAAGTAGGAATTAGGCAAAGAACTATGGTATGCTGCCTTTTACAATTTTACAACCTAAATGAATTTCAAAAATTGCAAGCAATAGCTCAAATTAAAGCTTATTAAGTCTAGCTTAAAAATGGTAATTGCATTTTCTAGTTTTCATAAGTTTGAGTTGAATACATTAAATATCTATGTTTTAATACCTTATTTACATGGATTAATACTTTGATTCATGCATTAAATGATGGCAAAAATATGAGTGTCTTTCATAGTTTATAACTTGTCCCATAAGGTCATATAAAGTCATCAACAAGTAAGGTGAAAACATGAACATTTCATGAAAGAAAATGACCAAATGAATAGTACACCTTACTAAATGAATAGTAACATATCTTGCATGTTCAATGATCGTGACTGTGATGACAATAGTTTTATTAACTACTTTACTACAAGTATACAGATTATTATAGTAGATATCAATCTCACGAGGATTTAGCGGTCTATCCACCACTACTTAGATTTATGGTTTGTGTAAGCGAGAATAAGAAATTGGTATTTGGAAGTAGTTAATTGTAAAGACATATAAGTAGAAAGGTGAAAATGGATTTTGAATTAAAGGTAAAACAATTGATGAGGAACATAGGACTTGAAATCGTTATCACCAAGCTAGAATAACCATCGTGTGCTTATTGCTACCCAAGATATCCCACAGCATCAAAAACCCTCTCTCGAGGTGAAATCAACTAAATATCACTTTAATCTTCAGAATTCCTTAGTCACATTTAGAGTCCTCCAATTAGAGAGACTATCTAATAATCATACATGAATTAGGAGCATGTAGATCTCTCTCACACACCGACCTAACCAGAATGAATAAGCTTTCCACAATTCAACTCTCATTGCAATCACAGAGCATAAGTAATCAGGCAGAAAACTAACCTTTATAATTGAACATCTCTCAATGAACAAGCATTCTATGATCCAACTCTCATTGCAATCATAAAGCAGAGGTTTGTTTCCAAAATCAAACTTTAGAATTAAACATTCATAGTAATGTTAACAAAGCACAAACACAAACAGTTATCCCACAAGGGATTCAGAAATCAAATCCTATAATAAG
>CANYBF010669046.1:0-22727 GCA_948192965.1 Dalechampia spathulata
ATGCAAACTTGAAGCTTTAAATCCAATCAGCAATTAGAATCCAATGAGTTAGGGAATTAACAACTCACAAACAATCAAATTAATCAATCTAATGCTTAGGTTTTTTTAGATTTTCAATCAAAAACTAATCAAAACTAGCTAAATTCTATGTAATTCAATTAAATTCAATTAAGTTTTAAGCTGAAATCAAGTTTGGAAATCGCGGTTTTAAGCAGAAAGTTGAGAGAAAATCAAATTTTGAAAACCCTAATTTTTTCCTTCCTCCCACCAAAGTAATAGATTTACAAATTATAACTGATTCTACGAACATACCCAATCGGGCATACCAAAATAGCGAAACGGGTAAAACAACTTACCCGAACGGGTAAGGTCATACCCGATCGGTCAAACCAAAACTTACCCGAAAGGGTAAGTTTCATACCCTAACAGAATCCAAGGATACCCGAACGGGTATGAAACTCAAAATGACAAAAAGACCAAAAAATGCAACCCTAAACCGAACTCTGAACTGCACCAGGGTGAACCGGGAATGCCCGCGAAGGCAAGACAATAATGAAATGGATCCGGCTCATTCCAATCAAACCGAGAGGCTAAAAATTTAGGGTGCGACACTAGTTTAATTTAGTTTTATGCTAATAAAATTACTTTCTTCTTATATAATATTAAGTCAAATTCATGCCTATGAATGCCTAAACTGGCAAATCCCTAGTGGAATCATCAAAAAACCTAACTGTTAGTCAAATTTTGCTTGCTATATGGGCAACATGTAGCAATTTTTGCTAACATGCACCAACTATCAGGGTGCTCTACTAATGTGTTTCATATGCTCATGAAGATGCACTCATGGAATTAGACTTCTCACAAAAATTTTAGAAGTTTTAAATCACTTTTTCCCCCATCAAGTTCAATTTTCATGACATGCAGTGTTTGAAAAATCTAAAAAATTAGTCAAAATGCAATAGACTAGTACTAAAAAATTTAGGTATTTTCTGTAGACTATTTCAATTCTAATTTTACTGATAAATTACTTTTCTATTTCTAGTATAGACAGGAAATTGATGCAATAGATGATCAGTTTTAGTCAAACCATTGGCTACTAGGCAAGCCATTGACCAGATAGTATCATATTCTAGCAATGGGTCCCAACTACAATCTTTGGAGATATTAGACACTTATTTGATGACACAAGTATTTGATTTGATAGTCGATCACCTTAAAACCAGCAGTCATACGCCCTAATCCACCAATTGATCACCTAGGTTCCACAGTTGACCACTCAATCTAACAACGATTGTGAGATCAAGTATTTGACTCTTAAACCCTAACAGTAAGCATCTGAACTTAGATTTCAGATGATTTTTAAGCCAACCAACAAAGCCATTGACCCAACAGTTGACCTGATCAACATTGATCATCTTGCCCGAGCACCTTGTGCCTAGTGGCAGAATTGGGTTACAAGCCTCATCATGAGCACTATCTGATCAAGCATTGATCACTTTGCCTAAGCATCAGACTTCTAGTGGCAGAATTAGGTTGCAAGCCTTAGCATGAGCACTATTTGATCAAGCATTGATCACTTCAATTGAGCATCAGGCTCTTAGTGGATTATGTTTTATTCCCTAGTTGGGTTGCAAGCCTCAATATGAGCATTCCATGGTCAACATTGATCATCTCACCTTAGGCTCTCAGTGAGAATTTATCAACAGAGTCATGAGTTTTAACCTGAGCACCGGGTTCCCAATACTAGAATTAGGCTATGAGTCTTGATATCATCAATGGACTATATTATCTCAACATGAGCATCCAACAAGCCTCAGTACTAGTATTTTGTAAGCCTCAACACAAGTATTGAGCCTTGATACAAGCATTGGTTAGATATTTCCCTCATCTTTGGAGAAAAGTCATGTAGTGATTTAGTCTCATTTTGATGACTTTTTGCTTATGTCACCTCAAAGTGATTCCAATTAAGGGGTAAACTATTGACTTTGACTTTTCACCCGCACACTGTAACTTTGGGTTTTCTTCAATTTAGCTTGGTATAGGTCCCTGATATCGACCCCAATTTGCACACATGCCTTTGAGCCTCTCCTGAGTGTTTAGGACAATCGGAGCATATTACATTTTGCTTATGAAAGGCGAAGCACATAGCATGCATTTTCTGATATGAGAAGCATATAATGCTACATGTTGTACATGTTTTAAAACTATACACATGGTGAACGGTCTTTTCCTATACAAATCTAATATGCTCCATATGATACCATGCATTTATACCCCAAATGATGTTTATTTGACATATGGCACACTTCTTAATGCACTCATCTTAGGCGATGCACAAAGGTCAAAAATACATCATGCTGAACATATTCTACTACATGCTATGCATATAGCCTTTTTTTAGGCTATATATTATGCATATAGCAGAATATGTTATGCATATGGTGCATAATTTTCCAGAATCCCACATGATTTGTGTCATATATATATACCAGCGTAACATGCTCTTATAGAATAATTAATAATTTCTTAATTAAGGAAATCACCAATTATCCTATAAGGGATGCATAAAAATTTTTCACAATATAACATCTATAGATTCATTGTTGTGAATGTACTTGAATTCATTTGCTATTTATTAACATGTATACTATAATTTCATAATAGTGTGCATGTATAACAACATGTACATACAATATAGGTAAATCATACATGATAATATAATCATCCTCATATGTCATCGATATGTTTAATTTAACAAAATATAGTGGTATCGTAAACCCATACATTAGAGGTTCACAATTAAAGTACTACTACCATGATGATTAATATAATTAACTACATAATATAGAAATATCCCGGAGTACATTACACTCATCCAATACTACTCCAAGAATGAGATTATGTAAAATTAGACTTCTTGCATACTATAGATCAGCTAAATTGAATACTCACTAGAGGGTCTTAGTTCTGTGTTCATCAAATGATAAGTGCTAAGTATAAAACTCAATGGTACTATAAAAACAAGTAAATGACATGATCATGTATCAAAAGAATCATAATAAGGTCATTTCAATATAAAAATCCATTGATCATCATGACTATATCATATCGTAATATCTAGCATTGTATTTTATCTATAAAAAGTCATATATTGTGCAAAGATAGAAATAAATACCATATAGGAATCACTGTAAGCTTTCTTGTAACAATACTGCATATAATATCATCATTATGTATACATCTCTATAATAGCATAATTATGGTGTAAATATCATTAACCATATCTATACTTCCATGCATTATACATGACAATGTATGTTTATAAGAATGTAATCATGTTTTGCATCCTCCCTCTCATTTTTCTATAACATTTGTAAGAATACAATAATGTTCAGCATTCCACGACTGTGCACAATTTGTATTGGGTCCTTTATGTACTGATACTAGTTCCTATAGGAACATATCATTACTGTATGGTTTAGTGAACCCATCATTGCTCTGTGGTTCTATAAAGGAACAAAATTGTATGATTCCTCAAAGGAATCCATCATCTCTATAACCCAGTATGTTTTCATAGCATATAGCTCTGTAAACATCTCTTTCCTTTCCTTTTTCCATCGTAAAACCTCTTTATAATATGTCATGGGTATGCCATTATACTTGTATGATTCATGACATGATATGTGAATGATGCTCGAATGATCATGTACAATGTTGATCATATAGTAACATTGGTCATATAAACTCATTACATTGATACCATAAGCATTTAGACATAACGAAGTCATTTCAAGACCTAAATGAGGTTATGAAGTGAAACGTACAAACCTGAATTAGCTTTGCCCTTCTCATGAGCTCAAGGAGAAATATGTGTTTCCTCAGCTATACCTATAGCATATCCCATTTCAAGTTCATTTAGTAAAGCCATTCACATCATTCATGTACTTATTACCTTTAAGCATTCACGTTCATTCATAATATGTAGCCATAATTTCACTTTGATTCATTAGGAACATATAAGCATATATTCATCTCACATCATGCCACACTAAACATTTAGTGATCATACAATCATTTTGGCCAACTATAGTTTTATAGTCATTAATGCATGCATAAAGTGTATTTAGGTATTGTTAATCATCCCTTTGATATCATTACAAGTCATTAGTCTTATTTACACCTTAACTCATTTGTGCATTCATGCACAAGTACCTAAAGTAGTCATACATAGGTATAGTAACATATAAATCATATAATTTAATTTTGGCATACATAGATCATAAATCAATATAATTCAAACATATGACATTAATGTCCTTTTATGCCTCTAAATATGTTTACATGTGTATAAGAATGCGTAATAAGGTCTAAGAGGGTCTAGTTTGAAGTTTGGAAGCTTGGAGCATGCATTCCGTAAGTGACTGAAACTTACAAGCCATATTACTATTCATTTGATATGTTACACTATTCAATTGGTCATTTTTCTGTAAGGTTTCCTACTTATTTCCACCATACTTATTCATGTCTTCTAGTAGCCCTATAAGTCAAGTTATGAACCATAATTATCAATCACTTGAAGGCTATCCTCTAATATGCAAATCAAAGTAATATTCCATATAAACACGGTACCAAAACATAAGAACTTATGGTATGCAAAATATGCTTGCCAAAACTAACATTTCATGTTGCCATTCATGTACCCCTATGGATGGCATTCCACTTTTGATAGACCAATGAAATTGGAATTAATCATACTTTATACCATTAGAAACTAGACTCAATAATATTTAATTTGGTATATTACACAAAATTTTTGAATAACATTAAGGCCTTCAAAAGTGAATTTGCCGCAAGGTCACAAATTCTATCTGAGTCCAAATCCGGTTTTACATTTACTAACACAATTTCATATTGTATGCAACCAAACCTTATTTTCTTGATTCTAACATCATATTCCATCTTATTTCCATGCATTCACATGAATTATACACTTCTACTAATTTATAGAAGCCAAAACTGAAATAGTAATTTTTAAGCAGTAAATAAACTTCTCACCCTTTCTTCATTCCATTCCACATTTCATGCATTAATTCATGTCAAAACTCATTTTCATTTACATTTAAATCACACAATCAACATCCCATTTCACCATTCAAAACATGTCATCAATAAAACTCAAGCCACAAAATATATTTTCCCTTTAAACTATAAGGAAGTCAATCTTCCAAAATAAGGCAGCAAACATAACCGTTTATAATCACTTCATTTCTTCCACTTCCCTTCACCAATTCATGTTCTCAACAACATTTAATCACTTCAAACACATCACACACACATAGAACAGCAACTTAAGAATCATATACATATTATACAAGTTAGGATTTTCACCAAATATATAACCAATATCAACATACATATCTGGTTGCATTAAAATTGCATGTTTCTTATCAAATCCATCATTTTTTATTCATTTTCTTCAAATTCCTCATCTTGGCTTAATCACACCAGTTTTCATACAACCAAAAAATCTAGGATTAAGAATGAAGAAGTATGCATAGGATGAAAACTAGCTTAAAACAACAAGAAAAATGAAATCTACATGAAAAATTACCTTGAAACTATGATTTTCTCTAAGTAAGAATGAAAAAGAGGAGAGAAAGAAGGAGTCAAAATGCTCTTGATGTTAGAGTGAAAATCCCCTTTTTCCTCCTTTAATTCCATTTTTATTGATTTATTTTTTATTTTTTTAATAATTTCAAAGAAGGAGCCAATAGGAAAGTAACACATGGCAACATCTAATTAACTTAATAAAATTGAATTCTAATTTCTTAATTTAATTAATTTCTACAAAATTCCATATCATGGTCAACATATTGAAACATATCATACATACACATGACATAGGCACATGCATACATATTTTTAGTTTCAATAAATACCCTTCCCTTTTTATGAAATGACATTTATACCCTTAATTAGTACTTAACTTCTAATTAATTCTAATTTCATTTAAACTTCCATTTAACCATTCTAACATATACTTTCTTATACAATAATATATCTAACATGACAAGACATCACATTTCATATATAAATTCCATCATAGAACATTATTGAAGGTATTTCGCATAAACACACTAAATGCACATCATAAGACATTTTAAGCTCATTTTCATCACCTTAAACACCTTTTCACTTCCTTATCATTTGCTTCTCGATAATTTCCATATCATATAAAATTTCTTCCATCTTTATAACATTCAATGGCATATGTCTTATATTAAGCATCCTTAGATCATTACACATTAAATCATTTCATGCATTAATCATTCATTCACTCTAATACATTTGTAAAATGCAAGCACACAAGGATGCTGTGAATATGGGTGTGATAATTTATCAATTCTTTGACAACCCATCACCATTTCCTATAAATATATGCCTTGTATCTATGGAAAAGGGGATAAATTAATTAAATCTACTTAAACTTTACTAAAATCACATCATACTTAATTAAGCACTTAATTAAGTAATTAATCTAGGATTAGTGACTAATTATTCCTCTCTAAATTCCTAATCACATTTGGAATCAAGTATTCAAAAGCTAATTACTTTGGTGAGTGAAGAACGCTTATTCTTTCTTATTTTTTTTTGATTTATTGATTGATTTTATGATTTGGATTTATTCTTCATTGATTAGATTCAATCATGAATGTAACAATAGCATTTAATGCTCCTGCATAGCTTAAATGATCTGTAACAATCATATATTTATTGTTCACATTTTTACCTAAAAATACATTTTACTTTGACTTTTACTCATTACATGTTGCGCATGACATGCTATGTGCACCATACATAACCTATATGTAGCGTACATCCATCTATGTGTGGCACATATGTTGCCAGTTTTGCCATAAAATCATGTTTTCCACTAATTTTTCACTTGTTTTGCTCATTTTTTTATGCCTGTTAAAATTTTAGTAGTATTAGTAGTTTCACAGTAACTCTAATAATCTAAATTCATCATACATTGATCCTACATAATTAATTTTGGCTTCAAAATTAATTTTTCAAGTTAAATGCTTATTTAATTTATCAATTTGATGTTGTTGATGTGATTAGCTTTGATTGGATGAGTTATTAATCTCCAATTAACACTTGGATGATGTTAGAGTTCTCCAATTCATTATACCATGATCAATTTCTTTTGATTTTGCTATTAGATCATCTTATTTTGCTTAATTACTTAATTAATATCATTTTAATTGTGTTTTATATTATCACTTAATATAATTAGCCAAATTGGATGTTGATTTATTCCCAAATGATACCACATATGATCTTAGAATCTTTCGATTATACTGTTGATTGATTTTGCTTAAAATTGATCATTTTTACATGATTTTCATAATTTGACTCGTGTTTATTATCCTATTTTCATGATTGTTACCATTATATTCATTGTATTTTGACCTTTGATTGATGCTTTCACATGGCATTGAATTAGTTAATCTAGTCCTAAATTTCGTTTACTACTAACAATTATTTATCTATTTTACATTTTCATTCGTGCATTTTTTGCTTATATTGCCTAAAGCGTTATCCCAAATGGAGGAGATGTTGCTTAACATCTCAAATTTTTATATCATCGAAGATCCTTTGTAATAAAATAGGCCTCTATTTTATTTCCCCCAACATGTATGATTTAGCCTTATTTCATTATGTATTCCCCTATCTTCCTCGATCCCTTTCTTTGGGCCATTATTAATTTTCATTCATGTTGCTATGCTCATTTTATCATTGCTATATGATGTATGTTATATCATGTCATACCTATTCCATGTTATCTCACATGTCATGTCTATGTCATGTCATCTCACATATCATGTCTATACCATGTCATCTTATGCCATGTCATCTTATATGTCATACCTATGTTATATCATCTCACATGCCATATTTATGTTATGTTATCTCATATGTCATGCCTATGCCATGTCATCTTACATGCCATGCTTATGCCATATTGTCTCATATGCCATGCCTATGCAATATCATCTAATATACGATTCCTATGCTATGCCATCTCATATGCAATGCCTATGCCATGTCATCTCACATGCAATGCCTATGTCATGTCATCTCATATGTCATGCCTATGCTATGTCATCTTACATATCATGCCTATGTCATGTCATCTCATATGTCATGCTTATCTCATGTCATCTCACATGTCATGCTTATGCCATATCATTTCATATTTCATGCATATGCCATGATTGTCATATCATGATGTCATGCTATGATTACCATATCATATTTTATCATGCTATATCTACTATGATTATTGTTATATTATACCCATTGTATGCTTATTTCATGCTTATGAATGCTCGCCTGCCTAGGACAATTAACTCAACTAAAATGGTAAAATCAAACTTGAAACTCTAAGAGAATAAATCTTCACCACCCAAACCCATCTCTGAAGGGTTTAACTTAGCACTCATGTTATAGGTCAGTTGAACCAAATCTAGAATCATCTGGTGGCTACTCCATCTTGCAACTCTTTTGAGCCTGGCTCATTCCTCAAGGTAGCCCCTCTAGAAGATTGCATTTTCATTTCAAGCGAGCCCTTGGTCCGTGTATCACAAGCCTTGCTCTAGGTTACGGTGAAAGCCTCGCTTACATTATCATTGGGGGAATAGGTCTTCTTCTACCAATATTTCCTCTGGTCTTTCAGGGAACTTCATAATATCCTTATCAATATAATCTTGTACCACATTCTTAAAATCCTAGCATGCATTAGTTGAATGAGTCTATGAATGATGACACTTATAATATGATTTCTCCTTGAGTTCCTCTTTGTTAGGAATGATATGACTAGTTAGTAATTTATTGAACTTCTCATTCAAGATAAAATTACAAATCTCCTCTATTTTCCCTACATTAAATGAATATTGACTGTTATGAGGTTGAAACTTTTTCTTCTCCTCTATTGGCTTCATTAGTAGTAGGTAAATGTATAAGCTAGTGGAAACTAGATCAGCCACAACCACATCATGATTGACCTCATGATAATAGGTCTTCATGATTGTCTTCATTCTATGATTTTTCTCCTTTAGCAGCTCCTCAAATTTTAATATCTTGGTTGACATCTCATAAAAATCATAAAATGCCATTCACTGGAATTTCTTCCTTAACTCAATGTCTAGCCTACATTGAGTTATCTTCATAAATTTTATTTGGTAAAAAAATCTTGCATCGATTTCTCAACTTTTTGAACCTTGCAATAAAGTAATCACTAGATTTTTTATATGTTTATATCAGCCTAGATAACTCTACCATACAAACTTCTGGCTCAATTTTAAAAAATTATGTATGAAACTATCTTTCCATATCCTGTCAAGTGCATATTGAATTCCTAGGTAATGTTGAAAAACATGTAAAAGTTATCTCTGTTAAAGAATTAGGAAACAGATGTAACTTAAAAAAGTTAAAGTTTTTATGATTTTCCAGTTCACCACACTAAATGGTAAACTAAGCAATATGTTCAATAATTGACTACACATCTTTCCTTGTAAATAAAGAGAAATGAAGAATCCTATAACCTTTAGGACAATGCTTTTCTTTCTTCATAAAATCAGGATATGGCTTATGAAACTCTGGACATCATATTTATCATATATTAGGTCTTTACAGTTCCTAAACCATTTCCCTCATAATATCAACATTAATCGACATAGGTTATAATAAGAGAAATGGTCTTCCCCTAATACTGCCCCCCGGACTTGGAATATATCTTGTATCATCATAATGGATAGGATAAGATATAGGATTAGTATATCTATGAAATTGATGTTGGTTGGAAATCCTACCTATAGTTTGGCAACTTCCAGAAGGATTACCTCTTGAGGGAACATGGATTTCATCCTTCTTATAGGGTGGTCGATAAGTTTCCCTAATCCTAATGCTAATATGAAGGACTTCCCCTGCCTTCAGGCTCTTTAAAGGTATGTTTACTCTTAGAGGAATCAACCTCATTTGCTTTCCCTAATACACTGAAAGCAATTGCCTTACCAGTGGTTTCAATAGTTTTAGTTACATCCATAACTAACTTAGTTAAATTTTTATTGATATTCTCCACAGAAACTGTAATTTCTTGGGCTAGTTTCCTAATGGCTTCTTCTATAGAAATCTTTATAGCTGACATTCTCTTAGAAAAGATTCCTCACATTCTCTTGAAGACTACATAGCTAAATGGGAGGCCTATGCAGTTACCCCTACTTCTACATCCTAGAGAAATTTCCCCTGCTCAATTTGCTCTATTAGAGTTGAAACCCCTACTAGTGGACACTTCCAAGTCCTGAGACTCAGATAGAATTTTCTTCCTTAAATTACTTTTGGTTCTTGTAGACATCATCAATGGGTCCCACTAAGTATGTCAAAAAAGATGTTCGCGTGATTTTTGTACGTTGCTAGCATGCTAGAGAATTTAAGTATTCTCAAACTATTTACATCCTAATCAAAAAATTATGGATTTTTGATTTGCTCATACTAGAGAATTAAGGTCAAGAAATAAAACAATACTAAACAAGAATGTAGTTGTGAATGAATAAAGGGGCAATTAAAATTAAAGCAAGATTGTGCAAAAATAAAACAAAGGCTAGATAAAGTAAATGCTAGAAAGTAATTTACTTTAGAATGATTTTTTGATGGTTGATTGTCAATTGATCACTTTTTCCCTTTTTATTTTGCTATTTATCTTTTTTTAGAACCGTTGTCTCTAAATATTGATAACTACCTCTATTTCACGTACTCACTTCCTTCACTTCCCTCCATAATCAGCATACCTTATCTGACAATTACCTTCATCATGTATTTCTAGGAAATGAAGCCTTTAAAATCAATGAATAATCTAATTTACTAAATATCATTTAATTAATAAAAATTTTAAATAAATTAAAATTAAATAAATTTATTTAATTATTTAAATTAATTAATAGCCTAAATATAATATATCATTTAATTAATCTAAATAATTAAATAAATAAATTTATAAATTTATTTAATTATTTAGATTAATTGAAAATAATTTAATTTTTAATAGAAACACAAACACAATTCAAATTTGATTTATGTAATCTAGAATAATTCATTTTTCATAATTATTTTATATACTATATATAATAATTTTAATATGAAGTCATTCATATAATTTAAAAATAATATTAAGTTGATATAATTTTATTATTATATTAAAATAGATTAAATAATCAAACTCTAAATGATAGAACATATGATACCACTAATAGTCAATCTGGATAAGATTACAAACCGTTTTAGTTAGATAGTGCGACCGGAACCCGCACGGGTGTAGCTCAGTTGGTACTTGGGTGGGTGTTGGAAAGAAGAGGTCCAGGGTTCGAGTCTTGGCAGCCGCAGTGTGGGAGTTACACCCTTTGGGTGGGCTCCTTGTGAGCACTAAGACATGGATCCCCGTCTAGGAGGCCGCTGGGTACCGTAATTTACCTCCTTCACAATCCTGTCGGGTCGGGGTGTGGGGGCCCTTGGGGTGAGGGATTCACCTTTATGGAAAGAAGAAGATAGTGCGACCGGAAAACTGTTGTTTGTCATCAATGAGCCTTCATGGGGAATTACCCAGCATATCTAGAATTTCAATGCTTCCACACTAGATAAATAAAATTATATTCCCAAGTTAAATAGTAGAAATGATTTCAATTGGAATATTAAGAACATAATGAAAATTTTTTTGATTTACATAAAATTTTAATAATTCAATATACTATTTTTTTATAAATTTTAAATACTTTTATTAATAATTAAAAATTCCTGAATTTTAATAAAATTTTCAATTTTATTTTTCATTTATTTCAAAAAAATACTTGAATTTTAATTTTATATCATATATGCCATTCCTTATCTATTAAATTTTATCAATTTTACATCAGTAAAAGTCTTGAATTATTATGATTTTATCAATTATACCCTTAAATGTTTACTTAATTTTTTATTTTAAAATAAAAAATATATATTTAAGATTTTCATAATTAAAATTAATAAATCAATAAATTTATTTTAATAATTTTATATCTAAACTAAATTCTACTATTTCTATATTCTTAAATAATTATTTTATATTTATACATGATTTTAAAGATGATTAATCAACTTTAATTTTATAAAATAATTGATTTTGATTTATAAATTATAACTCTAAGAAAGTTTAATAAATTAAATATTAAATTTTGAAATAAATATTTATAATAAAATAATAAAAATAAATAATATAATCTTATAAAATTGATAAAATCATGATAATTTAGAATTTTATTAATGTAAAACTAATATTATTTTATTAAAAGTTAATAGAAGACTAACAGAATATTAACAGAGGATATATATAATATAAACTAAAGTTTTAGTTAGTTTATTATATTTTATTGAAATAAATAAAATTTTAAAGTAAAATTAAAAATTTTATTAAAATTCAAGTATTTGTTAATCATTTGACCTCCATTATGATCACCATCACCATCACCATTCTTTTAATAAATAATAATAACTAAGCAAATCTATTATTAATAATATTTTAAAATTTGAAATGTAATATTTAATGTAAAACAATTAAAGAATGAAATGGCTGATAACAAATCAATGAGTCCTAACCCACTAGGATTATATAACTTTATTAATGAGTCCACAATAAAGTCTGATAATCCGAAGATGAGGAAGATGAACAACAGGTGATTATATATAACTTTATTATCACAGGTCTAAGTATACACATATATTTACTTTAATAAATTCTTTCAAAGTATATATTCCTTTACTGATTCAGATATCAAAGTTATCCTCAACTAGGTTTATCTGATCGAATAGGGTAAAACTCATACTTCATCAAAATGCATAATTTAATTTGAGATAGAGGGAGTAGTTTACATTTTCCTTCCCTCCTATAATGATAGTTTCATTATAAATAGATTAAGAAAATTAATAAATATTTATCATTTTTATGTTAGTTTTAAAATTATTCATATTGTTATAAAATTAAATTAATGAAGTAAAGATAATATTTAACTCTTAGATGTTACTTTTAAAAACTTTAAGAAAATCAAGATTATTATTTTAATCTTGGTAAATTGATAAAGTGAATAAGGTTGATTAAATATTTTTGTAATACTGAAGTTGATTTTGTTTCGATAAATAATAATGTGCTTTTTGATCATTTATAATAATATTTTCTTCCTCTCCTGAATTTAGATAGTTTCACTCATATATCAACGATGGTGGTGTTGCTGCGATGGAAGTGAAGTGTTAGGGAAAAATGAGATTTTACAATTTTATAGAATGTGATTATTGTTTTTAAATCTAAATAAAGGAATATTTAAATTTTATGGAATTTATAAATTTCATCATCTTAATTCTCTTAAATCTAAATAAAGAGAAACGAAACTTGATTTTTAACCGACTTGCATAGATTAGAATTTTTTTCAATACTTTATAATATGAAGAATTAAAGAAATTCGGATTAAATATTTCTTTCTGGTTTCATAATTATTTTATTGTATTAATATCAAATGTAAGTTATTATAATTTACATCAAAATTTCAACATCCCATTTAATCTATTTCTTTTTCAGAGTTACAATATATATATATATATATTTTTTTTTGCTTATTTAATCATTTTTTAGGTTTCATTAGAATCCCAATTCAAGTTGACATGTAATATTTAAGTTGCTTTATATATGAATACAATAAATTTAGAATTAATTTAAATATAATTTAAAATTTTAATCTTATCAAAAATTTAAAATTTGATAAAGTTATTATAATAATTTAATATGATTTATTTGATATAATTAATTTAAATATTACATAGGTAAATTAAATATTTTAATATAAAATAATTTATATGTAATATAATAATATGATAAACTCATGAAAATAAAATAAAACTAACATACTTTTTTTATTTTATTAAATAAAATTTATAAATTATATTAAAACTAAATTAATAAATAAACTCAATCCATGAGTTAATATCAATTATTTTATTAATAAATTAATATAAACCAGAATAAGTAGTTTTCCTATGTTCATGTCAAAGTTGGCAAATTTGTTAGAAGTTACTAATTATTGGGAGCATATTCCAAAAGGTGGTACAAAGGAAATGAATAATGTGTTTTTCAAAATTATTTTTCAAAATAATGCAAGATATACAATATTTCTCAAAATAATGCTTTTTGTCCTATATGAATTTCCTTCAAAATAATAAATTGTCTTCTTTTTACACTTTTACCCCTAGAAATAACTTTTAGATCAATTAGGTCCAAAATTAAGTTTAAATAAATTTATTTTGAAAAATCCAAAAAGATAGGAAATAAAAAACTCCTAGAAATAGTATTTTCAAATACTATTTGAATTAAAATTTGCAAACACAAGTTTTAATGGGTGGTCACACTAAAAGTTCAGATTCTATTAATTCAACAGGATTAACATCTTTTGGGAATGTTCAAAATGGGGTAAACCAACTGTTAGAAAAATTTCATTCAATGGGTTCAACTAGAGATTCACCAGAACAAAAAGTTGCATTAGCAAGTGAAATAGGAAAATTGGTAAATGAAAGATTAGATGCAATTGAACGAGAAAAATCTTTAAAAGCCCTAAAAAGACCTTTGATTGAGAAAGAGGTTTTGAAACTAAGACAAGAAAAAATGGTTCCCTTCATTTTAGACCCCATAGTTAAGGCAGCCAATATGGAAAGGAGCAATCTGGCTCAGGACCTTAGAAAGTCATTAGGACTAGTAGAAGAAGCTTCATTGTATATAGATGATAGGGCATTTAATGAACTTCTATTTATAAAAAAAAGCAATGTACAAGCTTAACTATTCCTATAGGACCAAAGAAGACTTTATGCCTCGGGATAATCCTCTTGGGCCTGTAATAAGCCCAGCATCCTTTTTAAACCTTGATTGTGAAAAATATACTTTAAAAAGAATTGATGAATGGATCACAATGATTAAGTTCACAATTAAGTTAGGATCGTACACCCCGACGGGTGCTTATGTGTCACACCCGGCCCATACCCAGGAGGACATGCTCTCGTAGCCCAGACAGCGGCCCCCAGAAGAAGACCAGTGCCTGCACCACAAGGGATGCATCGTGCTGACATCGTATGGGGACACGTCTCTAAGCGTAATAGTGGTCGTGCGATGGAAACAACGTGATGCACAATCATAGACCCGGGATCCATTCATCATGCACTCAAGCAACATACAAAACAGGCTATACTATACTTCATATATGTGAAACCTATTTACAATGAGTGAGTGCGTACATAAAACCACCAAAAGCTTTACAATGAATACATGACTACTGCCACCCTAGCTACACAATCCAAAAGGAAGCCGGAGTATGCCGCAGAAGTCCCGTACCAAAATGAGATCGGTCCGTCTCAGCTAACGACCTCTAGTCCTTCTCCGAACGCTCACCCGTGGGCTCTGAACCTACATTCATTAAATGATAAACGCTGAGATAAACTCAGTGGTGCTAGAAACACATGTAACCAATCATGCAATATATAGCAATTCATCATAAAAATCATAGCAGGGCCTGCAATGCAAATGCCAATGCTTCTACATTCTCCCTCATTCTTCTTTCTCTCATTCACTCTTGTTTTCCTGTAATTGTGCACATTCCTTTCACACACGCTGGATCCCGATAGGTACCGATACTCATCTCCCATAGGAGGCCATTTAACTGTTGAGTGCTCTGCACTCGATATTCATCTCCCATCTCAGGAGGTTATATATATAATGATTCCTGAAGGAATCCCATTCATTATTGATCCAGTGTGCCCAGAGCTGAGCTCTGCCCTCATTTCTAATTTTCTTTTCTCTCTTTCTTTCCTCATCATTCATCTCCATGCATGTCAGCATCTCATTAACATTAATTTATCATAATCATGAAAGCTAGGGCAATTCAACACATTAACAAGCAAGGAAAACATCAATCCAAGCATTACAATCATAACCATGCATATAGCACGCCTCAACAAATCAAACACAAGGGAAATATACGAGCCTAGACTTAGTTTCAGTCTTACAGCCATAGAAACAAGCCAAAAGTGGTTAAAAACATAAAACTAGCACTAACCTGTAATTCAAGCTACTACTCACGTAAGCCGGTGATCTTGTCTCTACTCGTGTTTAACTTCTATTTCACGTTCTCGGACGCTAGGGACATTTAGAATCTCTAAGTAGGAGTTTTGGTAGGGTTTAGGGTGTTTTACCTTAAAGAAAAAGGAAAGAATTAAGGGAAAACTGTAAGTTTCTAACCCTTAAAAAGTCAATTAAAAGTCGTGTGCGGCCGTACGGATATTGGTAAGCCCGTACCTACCTAAAACTTCTGACAAACATAATTTCCTGCGAGCAACGGTATGCCCGTACCCCATTTGGTACACCCGTACGTACTCGAGGTTACTGACAAACTAAAATTCCTGCGAGCTCGCGTCCGACCGTACCACCCTTTGGTATGCCCGTACGCCTTCCAGGACCTAAAATCCCTGTATTCCCCTGTCTCGTACGACCATACAGCCAAGCCGTATGCCCGTACCACTTCCTAAAATCCCATACTATGCCTCTAGGCACTCCCATTCCCCTTGTACCTGTCTCAATCATCCATACTAAACCTATAACACTTCATAACACATTCCTAACCTCATATACTTGTCGTCCCTCATCCAACCGAGAAGACACGCTCCTCAATAAGGCGACGACACACGATCAAACACATATACGCACAAGCATAAAACCATTATCATACATTCAATCACATAACATATCCATCAAGCAATCCTACCATTCATCTACACATTCACGCATATAAATGCATAACTCCTAGGCTCTCTAATGTGGGTGTAACAACTCTCCCCTCCTAAAAAGAAATTTCATCCCCAAAATTCTGACTAACTTACTGGTAAATAGGTGGGGATACTGCTCTCTCATTGTAGCTTCTCATCCCCACGTAGTATTATGTCCGGTATGATGATTCCATAACACTTTGACCAACGGTATCTGTTTATTTTACAACTGTTTGGTCTCTCGGGCTAAAATCTATACTGGCTCCTCACTGTAAGTCAAATATAGCTGTACTTCAATCATTTCAACCGGAATAACATGTCAAGGATCTGATCTGTATCTCCTTAGCATCGACACATGGAAAACGTTATGGATCCGATCCAACTCAAGTGGCAATGCTAACCGATAAGCTAAGGGTCCAATCCGTTCAAGAACCTCATATGGACCAATGAATCTCGGACTTAGCTTACCCTTCTGACCAAATCGCATAATCTTCTTCCACGGAGACACCTTAAGAAATACCTTATCTCCGACACTATACTCTATATCCCATCGTTTCAAATCCACATATGACTTACTGTGATCGGATGCAGCTTTCAATCGGCTCTTAATCAAATGTACCTGCTCCTCTGCCTGCTGTACTAACTTGGGACCTATCAACCTTCGTTCACCTACTTCATCCCAATGTAATGGCGTACGACATCGGCGTCCATATAATGCCTCATACGGTGCCATCTGAATACTAGTCTGATAACTGTTGTTGTAGGCAAACTCAATCAAAGGAATATAACGATCCCAATTACCTTCCCATTCCAATACACAGGCGTGTAACATATCTTCGAGAATCTGTATTACACGCTCTGACTGTCCATCAGTCTGGGGATGAAAAGCTGTACTAAATTGAACTCTGGTGCCCAAGGCTCGTTGAAAAGTACCCTAAAAACGTGATGTGAACCTCGGATCTCTATCAGATACAATAGAAGACGGAACTCCGTGTAATCGAACAATCTCGGCTATGTATAAGCTAGCCAACCGCTCTAAGCTGTAGTCCATGCGTACAGGTAAGAAATGAGCTGTCTTCGTCAATCTATTAACTATTACCCATACTGAATCATGCTTAGCTTATGTCATTGGCAGTCCTGTGATGAAATCCATTGTAATACGGTCCCACTTCCATTCTGGAAGCTACAACGGACTCAACAATCCCGCTGGTACCTGATGTTCTGCCTTAATACGCTGGCATATCAAACACTTGGCAACATAATCTGCTATCTCTGTCTTCATACCAACCCACCAGTAATATTGCCGTAAATCTCTGTACATCTTAGTACCTCCTGGATGATAAGCATAGGAAGATTCGTGAGCTTCCTCTAGAATCTATCGTTTCAGCTCCCCGTCTGCTGGAATGTACAAACGCATTCCATGTCTCAGATTCCCGTCGTCGTCCACCCTAAAAAGAGTAGGCTTACCAGCCTAAACTTTCTGCAACTGTTTCTGATACTCCTCATCATTCACTGCACTTTGTTGAATATGGTCTATCAACACTGGTTTAACTCGTAGGTGCAACTGAGCTAGAAGGCCTTCAGGTTGCACTATCAATGTCCCATGTAACTGTCACATTTCCAATATCAACATCAAAGAGGACTGTCTTAATCCTGCAATCAACTTACGACTTAATGCATCGGCAACCAAATTAGCCTTGCCTGGATGATAATCAATGATACAATCATAGTCCTTAATCAGTTCTAACCACCGTCGTTGCCTCAAATTCAGTTCCTTCTGCGTACCCAAATACTTTAGGCTCTTATGATCCGTGTACATATAACACAATTCCCCATACAAATAGTGATGCCAAATCTTCAGTGCAAACACAATAGCTGCCAACTTCAAATCATGCGTCTGGTAATTCCTTTCATGCGGTTTCAGCTGTCGTGATGCGTATGCTATCACTTTCCTATCCTGCATCAATACATAACCTAAACCATTAAGTGAAGCATCGCTATAGACAATAAAAGTTCTCCCCGGTGTGGGTAAGGTCAATACTGGAGCTTGAGTTAAACAATCCTTCAATCTATTAAAACTCTGTTGACATTCCTCAGACCAATGAAAAGAAACATCTTTCCGAAGCAATGTCGTCAACGGTATGGCAAGCATAGAAAACCCCTTCACAAACCGGCGATAATAATCAGCTAATCCCAGAAAACTGCGGATCTCACTGATATTCTGCGGTATCGGCCAACTCAAAACTGCTTCAATCTTACTCGGATCAACTCGGATACCCTCTGCTGAAATCACATGCCCTAAAAACGCTACTTGTTCCAACCAAAAAGAACACTTAGACAGTTTACCGTACAACTGCTTCTCTCACAATCGCTGCAGAACCAATCTTAAGTGTCTGTCATGCTCCTCGCCTGATTTCGAATACACAAGGATATCATCAATGAATACCACTACAAACTGATCTAAATAATCTGCAAACACTGTATTCATCAAAGCCATAAATGCTGCTGGTGCGTTAGTCAATCCAAACAGCATTACTAAGAACTCGTAGTGCCCGTAACGCGTTCGGAATGCTGTCTTAGCCACACTGCCATCCTTAACTCGAAGCTGATGATACCCTGATCTCAAATCAATCTTTGAAAACACTGCAACATCTTTTAACTGATCAAACAAGTCATCAATGTGAGGTAACAGATACCTGTTCTTAATAGTAACCTTATTAAGCTATCGGTAATCAACACACATCCGCATCGTCCCATCTTTCTTCTTGACGAACAACACTAGCGTACCCCAAGGCGAAATACTCGGTCTAATGAAACCTTTCTCTAATAGCTCGTGCAACTGTACCTTTAGCTCCCTCAATTCCAATGGAGCCATTCTATAAGGCGTAATAGAGATGGGTTCTGTACCTGGTATCACCTCTATCTCAAATTCAACCTCTCGTTCAGGCGGTAACTCTGGTAACTCTGCAGGAAATACATCCGAATAGTCACAAACTGTTGGAATGTCTGCCAACTAAACCTCCCTCTGTCTAGTATCTGTTATATATGCTAGGTAAGTTTCACAACCCTATGCCATCAATCGCTATGCTGTCACTGCCGAAATCAATCTCGCCATCACAGACGGCACATTTCCCTGTATCACTTTCGTCCCCTGTTCTGGATGCTGTAGGTTCACTGTCTTCTGATGGCAATCCATCATTACTCTGTACCATGCTAACCATTCCATACCCAAAATAACATCAAAATCCCTAAAGGGCATCTCAACTAGATCGGATGGATAACACACACCGTGTATATCCAAAGGGCACTGTCTTAACACCCTATCCACTTTCACATTCTTACCTAATGGACTCGATACGACTATCTCATATCCTAATTCCTCACTCTTCCCCTCAAGTGTTCGGGCAAATTCTGTATTAATATATGAATGCGATGAACCCGGATCAAATAACACTAACGCCTCGTGATTAGAGATAAAAACATTACCGATCACGACATCAGAGGCATGCTGCTTATCCTGCTGAACCAAATTGTATACTCTGGTAGGAATCCCAATAGCTTGGTTCACCGATTCCTGGCTCGTTCCTCGGCTCCCACTGTCACGGCCTCCTCTGCCTCTTCCTCTGCCTCTCTCTGCGCTCTGGGAACCACTCGGACCCAATCTCACATTCGGGCTCTGCTGCTGATACGAGCCACCCTCAGATACAGTGTGCACTGGAATGTTGTCATGGGTAGGACACTCTCTAGCATAGTGCCCAGCCTGGCCATAACGATAACACAAATCGGACCCCATCTGACAAGCTCCATGGTGTGTCCGGCCACAAGTATGACACGGTAACAATCGAGGCGTAGGCGGTCGTATCCCTACCGGTCGTGGAACAAATGGACCTCTGAATCTCCCTCTCTTCGGGGATCCCGATGATGAACTCGGCTCCCGGAATGGTCTCCTTATCGCTTCTTACCTTCTTTGCCCTTCCTGTAGGATCCGCTCCTGATTTAGTGCATTGGCCATCAAAGCAGAAAAGTCATCATAATTAAAACCATGAACCAATGCTCTAATTCGGAGATCCAAACCCTGTTCAAACCTCTTACACCTCTCTCTCCCGGAAGTCAAGATATTAGTGGCATAGTAGGCTAACCTTGTGAATTCCCTCTCATACTCAGCCACCGTCATGTTCCCTTGAGTCAGGTTCAAAAACTCATGCAATTTCTGATCTGTATAGGCCGTCGGTACATATTTCTGTCAGAATTCCCTCTGAAAATTGGCCCATGTGAGTACCGGAGGATCTGCCATGCTCTGTGGAATGGTTTTCCACCATTCATATGCGTCTTCTTGTAACAGGGAGATCGTATACTCGAATTTTGCTGCATCGGGACACTTTAACTGCCTCAAAACCCACTGTATTTTCTCTAACCATGTCTCAGCCATATACGGGTCAATAGTCCCTACAAAATCCGTCGCCCCATAAGCCCTCAACTTCTTAAAGTCTAGCTTGTATTCCTCTTTGGGCTCTGGTGGAGGTGGCACTGGTGTTACTGGTAACATCTGACCCTGTGCCCTCATAAACTGAACAAACTGAGCAAAATGGGCTACCATCGGATCAGCTGCGGAGGCATCAACCCTATCTGTTTGGGGTGCCTGAGTACTCGGCCCAGCCGGTTCCTCCTGTCGTAGCTGTCTTCCACTAACATTCCCCATCTTCGATGAACTCTCTTGGGGATTAAAGTTACCCCCTTCTTCTTCACCCATAATAATAGCTCTATCAGTCATCCCACTCAATCTGTAACATAATAAACAAAACATAAACCTAACAGTCAGCAATGGTAAGGACTGGTAACTCCTTCAGTGTAGCTTTCTAGACATTGGCAGTAGTATGAACTAATAACCATGAAACCCATTGAGCTAAACCTGGCTCTGATACCACTATAACATGTCACACCCGGCCCATACCCAGGAGGATATGCTCCCGTAGCCCAGACAGCGGCCCCCAGAAGAAGACCAGTGCTTGCACCACAAGGGATGCATCATGCTGACGTCGTATGGGGACACGTCTCTAAGCGTAATGGTGGTCATGCGATGTAAACAACGTGATGCGCAATCATAGAGCCGAGATCCATTCATCATGCACTCAAGCAACATACAAAAACAGGCTATACTATATTTCATATATGCGAAACCTATTTACAATGAGTGAGTGCATACATAAAACCACCAAAAGCTTTACAATGAATACATGACTACTGCCACCCTAGCTACACAATCCAAAAGGAAGCCGGAGTATGCCGCAGAAGTCCCGTACCAAAATGAGATCGGTCCGTCTCAGCTGATGACCTCTAGTCCTTCTCCAAACGCTCACCCGTGGGCTCTGAACCTACGTTCATCAAATGACAAACGCTGAGATAAACTCAGTGGTGCTAGAAACACATGTAACCAATCATGCAATATATAGCAATTCATCATAAAAATCATAGCAGGGCCTGCAATGCAAATGCCAATGCTTCTACATTCTCCCTTATTCTTCTTTCTCTCATTCACTCTTGTTTTCCTGTAATTGTGCACATTCCTTTCGCACACGCTGGATCCCGATAGGTACCGGTACTCATCTCCCATAGGAGGCCATTTAACTGTTGAGTGCTCTGCACTCAATATTCATCTCCCATCTCAGGAGGTTATATATATAATGATTCCCGAAGGAATCCCATTCATTATTGATCCAGTGTGCCCAGAGCTGAGCTCTGCCCTCATTTCTCATTTGCTTTTCTCTCTTTCTTTCCTCATCATTCATCTCCATGCATGTCAGCATCTCATTAACATTAATTTATCATAATCATGAAAGCTA
>CANYBF010669096.1:0-11485 GCA_948192965.1 Dalechampia spathulata
TGCTTTCAAATCTGCTACATGTCTCTTGCTTCCCTATGCCATGAAATCGGACTTAAGTGAACTTCAACCTAATTGTGTGTGATTTGCGCTTTTATTAAAACCGGATAAAGTGAATATGATAATGCGGAATATGAATAAAATCAAAATGCCAAACCCGTTCTTTGAAGAAATTCCGGCTGCTTTCCCTCAGCAGGAAGGCTCGGGTTTACATTTTCCTGGTTTGTTTAGTTGCTCAATTGAGTTGATTAAATAAGCCGGGTGGCGACTATATTTTCTCGACGCGATTTGTCTAGTTCCTGTAGTAACTCATGGATCTATACTTTCGAGAGCAAGCACCATGGCATTTCACACCGAACAGCGTGCAGCGCTCCCATGTCCGGGATACACTACTCTCACACTAGTTTTGGGCAACCCTAATAATAGTGGAACAGTTAGGTTTTACCTTTTTCGGCTTATTATTTTTATTTTCTTTTTACTTTCCTTACTCATTTCCTCTATTTTTCATATTTTGAAATTACTTACATCACTTGTCTCAACACCATTTAACAAGTTATACTCTATTTTATAGTGCAATCATACAAGGATTAAGCTCATTATCTAGGCTAAATATTTATACCTTCTCGACCCTACCAATTTGTTAAGGTTATGATGAAATTTTAACAATTAGTTGATTACAAGTTAGTATATGTCCATTCTTCAAATACGTATGCCATATACAAGTGGTCACAATTTCACAATACATAAGCATACACTCATGCAACAAATATAAATCAAAGCATGCAATAATCATATAACAATCATGCATAAACTTGAACAAAACATGCAATAATAGAACACATATATCAAACATAGCTAAATATGCATATACAAACATCCCCACACTTAGAGGACATATTGTCCTCAATGTGAAAACACACATCACAAACATAATAACAAAGAAAATAACTATAAGAAAGAAATTAAAACATAAATAACAGAATGAAAGGATTGGGAGATTAGTTACCTGGAGGTGTAGGCAAGCTAGGTGGAGAAGGAATTACAGAGGGAACATTGACACTAAATAGCTCAAAGAATTTGAGCATCTTCTTCCACTGATAATGTTACTCTTTACGTATATTGTTAACTATTGCCTCTACTCTGGTGAGGCAAGTAGCATTCTCAACATTGCCTTGCTCAAGCCTCAATAGTAGCACCTCAATCGAGCTATTTACTGGTGCTCCTACTGCTTGCTGGTGGTGCTCATCTTGCTCCTCTAACACTTGTATCTGCTCTTCCTCATGGGCTACACCTTCCTCTTCATCCTCATCCTCCTCCTCATCATCTATATTGAGATGCCTTTGTTTGATGCCATCTCGATCACCATAGGCTTTAAATTGAGCCCCTCGCTTTTAGGTCAATCTAGCATCCTATAAATACTTAGCAAAAAATTTTTTAGATGGTAACATTGTTAGCTTAGAAAAATCAACATCAAAATAGTCAGCTATAGCAGTGATCACATGCCCTAAACCTAACTTCATACTAGTGGGTTGAGCCATCCTTTGGAATCCTTTCATAAGGTGAAAGGTGGCGCAGTAGGCATGATCATTAAGCATGCATCACATAGGAAAGAGTTCCTGCTGTGAAACCTTCTTATTTTCTATTTTAGTAAAAATAGAGACAGCTAAATACTTATGCAGTAGAATGAGGACAGGGTCCTTAATGAGAAGGTTAAGGGAATTGCGAGCACTATATGGCAAGTTACCTTTAGTTAGTTCTTTCCAAAAGGCTTTAGGTTTGAAGTTAGCATGTGAAGAGGTTAATCCTACTTGGGGGAGATCTAAGACATCCTCTATCATTTAATATGTCATTTCCATTAGTTGCCCCCTCAATCTGAACTTAATTCTTCCTAGCATATTATTGACTATCTCATAAGTGGTGTGGAACTCATGTGTGAGTTCCTTAAAAACATAGTGCTCATCTATAATAAAATTACCCCAACCTAACTTGGAAGCAAATGCTTTCAAGGGGGCTAGAGCCTTAAGTTGCTCGAGTAATTGCCAATCAAAGTATCTAGGTAGAATTATAGTTTTCTTATAAATTTGTTTGTACTTTCTGCCTTCTTTCGGTGAGTGTATTGAGAATGAAGTCCCATATTGCTCTACCATGTTTGTTATGGATGATTTTAAAGCCTTGACCCTATCTTGTAGGTGTCTAATAGTGTGCTTTACCCTTCTTGACATGCCTGCAATTGATTCCTAAGCAATCTTAATCAGGAAAATTAACATTCAATTTTAAGAGTCACGATCATGACTTTCAATTTTGTTTCCCCCTTTTTTTCATTCTTTGCACTCAAATCCCAAAATTAACCAAATCAAATGGAAAATTACATTCTAAATAATTAAAATCACTCTAATCTCATACCCAAATCATTTGCAAAGTGGCACAAATCAATCTTCTCAGTAAAACCTAAAATTACAAAATAAAGATTTCAAGAAGAAGAGAGAGAAAGAGACAAACTTACTTATGATTTGATGAATATTGGAGATGGAAATGCAAGAAAAATCAGTAATCCAAGTGCTGCAATGATAAAGATTCAAAAAAATGAGTTGGAGGAGGAAGGGAGAGTGTTTTGTGAGTTTGAGCAAGTGAGTGTTATGTTTAGGAAGGCAAACTCTTCAATTTTAGTGCCAATCCAGGATAGGAATGGTCTCTCTCTCTCTACATACCCTAGCCACCACCTTTGATGCCTCCTTTTATCTTTGAGTGGAGACACTCCAGTCTTATCTTCAATTTATTTATGTCTATACCTATCTTATGGATTCCATTGCCTATGAGATCTCCTTTAAAGCTTTTTGTTTTTGTTCTCCTCATGAATCATATTTTCCCTACTTAATCTTCTATAGAAATTGTGCTTTAAATGGCCACTTATTGAGAAGTCATGATCGTCACTTGCTGACTTGGTGGTCTTTGAGTTCTTCATGCTTCTGTCACGATCGTGACATCCCTTTGGCATAGCTTCTATCACGATCATGACTTTGAATGTCACGATCGTGACTTAACTCTTCAAGCCCTAAAATGCTTCATTTCTTCTTGAATGCTTTCCTAATGTTACATACTTAACAAACTCATCAAATTCTACTAAATCAAACTAAAATCATCATAAATTAACATTAAAAACTACTAAAGATTACTAAAACAATCATGCAAGTTGACATACATCATGAATCATATTCAACACTTGATATTCTACTTTGGTTAAAGATTCCTAAATCAAAGATTACTACATGAATCAATGAGGTAAAATCTCTATAATTAATCTAAGGTAGTGAATCCTCTATTGATATACAAATATCTTCAAATATCTGATACTATACCCAACCTTTCAACCATGAACACCTCCTAAGGAGGAACAAAGTATTTGAGTTAAAGCATAGTAATCTATAGTTAAGATAACCTTGATATCTTAAGTTTAAGGATACTTGTACTACAATATGAATGGGATTTACTTCATAGACATAGATTAATTATCCATGTGAAATCTCATTGGCAAGGTTCCTAATAAATCATTATTACATTATTTATTCATATGTTTGCTTTACACATCTCATATCATAATGAATGAAAATCACCCCCTAAAGGAAGTGTGAGCGCCAATTTCTACCGGAGCCCAAAGCGAAGCTTGTAATGCTCACAGACCAAGGACCACACTTGAAGCAAAAGTGCAGTCTTCTTGAGGGGTTCCCTTGGGGAATCATACGAACTCAAAAGAGTCTCAAGGGAGTCACCACCGGATGGTTCCGGATTGGTCCAACCCTTCAGAGGTTGGGTTTGGGTGGTGGAGATCTATTTCTATGAGTTTCCAAAATTGATTTTACCATTATATTTGGAGTTAATTGTCCTAGGCAGGCAAGCATACAAGCATATATGTAAACATATAGCGCGACATATGATTTCATGTTGCAAGGTTGCACATAGAATGGCATATAAGGCTATATGACATTTGGATGGCATGGCATATGCATGACATGTGAACATGAATGACATATCATATGCATGACATGGCAACTTAGCATGATATATAAGCATATAATCATGATAAATAACATGTATAACATAATATGTTAACATTTTTGGATCGTTTTGGAATTTGTAGAATGCGTAATGTATGTATGGCATATGAAGTGAGTGACATGGCATATGCATGACATGTGAATGTGAATGATATATCATATGCATGATATGTGAGGGGAACGACATGTAGCATGGATGACATACCATATGCATGGCATGTGAGATGATACAAAACCTATCATGTGCATAACATATAAAGTGAATGACATATCATATGTCATGTGAAATGAATGACATATCATATGCATGACATGTGAAGTGAATGACATACCATATGCATGATATGGTACATTGATGCATATGTGAATAGGTATTCAACATGGTATATATGTCATGGCATATGATATGACATATGACATGGCATGGCATAATGGTATGGCATGGCATGGCATATTGCGTGCATTTGTATTGCATATTAGCGTATCAGATTATATTGGCGTATTTATATGCATAGGCATAGAAAATATGGTATGTTATGGCATAACATATGCATGACATGGTATAGTAATGTGTTATGTGTCATGTGATATGGAATGTGGCATGGATGACATGTATATTTAGGCAAATATAAATCATCCACGAATGAAAAATAATAATGGCCGGTGAAAGGAATTGAGGAATTAGGGGATTACACATGAGAGATAGGGGGAATTATTACAAAGCTATAATAAATCCTATCCTATTACACAAATATCCTTGCATACATATTTTGGGATGTTAAATAACGTCCCCTCCTCCTTGGGTGAATTTATTGAACACTAGACACGATCCAAAAATGCACGACAAATAATACGCAAAAATAAATAAATAAATTCATTAGTAGCAAATGAATTTAGGATTTATTTGACTAGTCCAATGCTATGTGAAAGCATGAACCAAGAGTCAAAATCCAGTAATTATTTGGCAACAATCACATGAATAAACACGAGTCAGATCATGAAAATTAATTTTTATAAAAATAGTTTTAGGCAAAATTATTTTTATTTGATCATTGAAAATTAAATGGGAGGGTTAACATCACATAAAAAATTATTGAAGATAGCCACTCAACCAATTTAAATCCAATCCCATCAAAAATTGAATTTATACGAGTTAAAATAGCATTTAATCGTAGAAAATTAATTTTGAGGGTAAAATTAATTAAACTTAATTAATTTATGACATATCCAATACATTTGAGTTACTGTCAAACATCAAATGTTACTGGATTTATCAAAATACGTTGAACTATGGCTAAAAAATATGGTTTTTTTGGAAACATATGAGGAACATGCATCGCGTATAGACCTATGTGTGCCATACATAGGCTGTGTATGGCACACATAGATGTATATGTGGCACACATAGCTTTTGGGTCTGCAAGAAAATCAAATCTGTCAGCACAGAAATGATCTATAGATAAAAATAAACAACTTTAATGACGACAGTACCTCATTTTGAACACGAATCAGCCTCCGTTTTGCAATCCAAACATTTAATTGAGCAATTAAATTGAATAATTAATTTTAAGGCTAAAATCAATTAGACCTAGATAATTTTTGACAGATCCAAAACCCCAAGTGCATGGACAAGCTACTGGAGTTGCCAGATAAATTAGATCCAAAGCAGATCGGGTGAAAAATGGGAGTTTTTGTGAAATCTGAGATCTATGTGTGCCACATATAATCTATGTGTGGCATACATAGTAGCATATGTGGTGCATATAGTTTACAAAATAGAAGAAAATCAAAGGTTTTTCAGTAAAAACCCGAGATCCAACCTCGATCTAGGCAGATTGGAGCTTGAAAATGGATTTTGCTTCATGGATTTGCATCCAACTCAAGAAAAATAATTTTAGGTTTAAAATTATTTTAGATCTGACAAGCATATGGCAGATCCAGAACACTAGAGGCATAGAAGAGCCTTTAATGTTAGTGAAAGAGCCAAATCGGGTGAAAAACCAACAAAAAATGAGAGAAAAACAGCATTTTCTTTGAAAGCTGGGGCCTTTATGCCCAATATATAGGCCTATGTGCACCACACATGAGCTACATGAGGTGCACATAGGTGTATATGCGCAGCATATTGATATGTGCTATTACGTGTTATGTTTTGATGATTTTTAGGTTGTGTTTAGGCATTAATGTGTTATATTTTACTTTGATCATTGTGTTTTTATTAGAATTTGATGTGTGTGCTAAGTGTGTAGTGTTAGGAAGCAAATAAGAAGAAACAAAAAAATTTTGAGCATAGAGAAGCAACTCCACGATCGTGGACCTCAACTCCACGATCGTGGAAGAGGAGCCAGAATGAAAGGAAGCCACTGGATTTTTCCACGATCGTGGAGTGCACAAAAATTTTCTGAGACCTACTGGAATTTTCCATGATCGTGGACTCCAACTCCATGATGGTGGAGTCAAGGCAGAAGCCCAAAGAAAGCTACTGGAAAAATCCATAATCGTGGACTTGAAATTATTGGGTTAAATAGAAGACAACTTGACAGAAGATAAAGGGAAGAAATGGAGTCCATGTAAAGAAAGAAAACAAAACCCTTAAAGATCATTAATGGGAAATGGATGGGCAATGAAGTCCACATCATAAAGGAGTGATAGGTAAAGAAAGGGACAAAAATCTCAACTGGAAAGAAGTGACCTGCACTCAAGATTTAAAGTGAAGGACCATTCACCAGCAGGGGGAGGGAGATCCGTGATTGAAGTAATATGCTATCTAGGGTTTCCTTTTGTTCTTTCTATTTTTCTATCTTTCTTGTATTCTTGTTGTAAGCCATGAGTGGCTAAGTTTTTTCCTTGTAGGATTTGATTTTAGAATCCCTTATGGGGATAACTGTTTGTTCTTTATTCAGTTGCTATGAATGTATAATTCTAAAGTTTGATTTTGGAAACAAAACCTCGGCTTTATGATTGCAACGAGAGTTGGATTGTAGAATGCTTGTTCATTAAGAGATGTTCAATTATAAGGTTAGTTTTCCAATTGATTACTTATGCTCTGTGATTGCAACAAGAGTTGAATGGTGGAAAGCTTATCCATTCTGGTTAGGTCGGTGTGTGAGAGAGATCTACATACTCCTAATTCATGTATGATTGCTAGATAGTCTCCCTAATTGGAGGGTTCTAAATGTGAATTTACTTGGTGATGATGATTTTAAATCCTATGCCTTACAGTATTGTTTACACCTTACACTTGTGAGTTTGATCTTAAGTTCATCTTTAATCTACTTTTATAATTGAGTACCTTCAAACACCAAACCTTTACTATTGTCTAAACAATAAGAAAATTGAGTGGAGACGGATAAACCATAAATCCTCGTGGGATCGATATCATACTATGATAACCTATATACTTGCAACTAAGTAGAGATTAGAACTACTGTCGCAGACCAACAATCAACATGTATGGACATAGGACCATATACATCTAAATGTATGAGTTCTAGTACCTCTTTGGCTCTTTCACCTTTTCCTTTAAAAGATGAATTTATCATCTTGCCTAATAAACAAGATTCATATGTTTCATAAGATTCACAATCAAATGAACCTAAGTTATCTAGTTTATGCAACTTAGACATGTGAGTGTTGTTTATATGGCCAAGATAACAATGCTATAGAAAGAGTGGATTAAGAGTATCAACTTTGATTCTCTTAGTTTGAACATTTCAAATAAGGTCTGAATTATTCAGCATATATATTCCATTCTTAACATTTTCAAAATAATAGAACATACCATCTTTAAACATTGAACAACCATTGTTGTTAATGGAAAAATTAAATCCTTGTTCAACAAGACAAGATACTGAAAGAAGATTTTTATTTAAACTTGGAAAAAAATAACAATCATTGTGTTCAGTTTTAAACTAAAAGCTAAGTGCAAAATATAGGTTCCTACTTCTAATGCAACAACTAGTGCTCTATTAGCAACCCTGATATCTACATCATTCCTACTTTACCTCTTCCTATTGACCAGCCCTTGCAAATCATAATAAATTTGAGATGCATAGCCAGTATCCAATACCCAACTCTTGTTATTAGAAATAACATTAGAGTTAACCTTAATCATAAATATACTTGAAGAAGAAGCACGGTTGTTCTTTACTAGCTCCAGGTACTCCTTACAGTTTCTCTTCCAATACCCTTCCTTATTATAATGGAAGCAAATATCCTTAGGGGGTTTCTCTGTAACTTTCTTACCCACACCACCTTTAGGCTTCAAGGCTGGCTTCTTTCCCTTCTTCTTGATTATGCCCTTCTTTTTAGTAGGCCTAAAAGAACTAACTACTAGTGCTGCTTTAACACTCTTCTTGTTGGCATCCTGAGCATATTTTAACAATTGGTAAGTGCAGGAATTATAGTTTCTCCTTTATTCATTTGATAATCAAGCATAAATTGTTCATAATTATTAGGTAATGACTACAAAATAAGGTCAATTTCTAGCTCTTGTTTCAATCCAAAACCAAGACCTTTCAGCCTCTGAATGTAGCTATGCATCTTAATAACATGAAGGACGGCTAATGATCTCTCTGCCATCTTGCACTTAAAGAGTGCTTTTGAGAGTTTAAATATATCAGTCTATACTTTTTCCTCAAAAAGCATTTTGAGATAAGTAGCCATAGTACAAGAGTTCATAGTTTCGCACTGCTTTTGGAGGTCATTCTATATAGCTCCTAGCATGATGCTATTGACCATCTCATCCTCTTGCTTAAACTTATTATAAGCATCTATGACTTCTTCAGAGGAGTTTGCTATAGATGTGCATGGATACGCTTGATCTAATACATGGGCTATCTGTTTGCCTTTCAAATTTGTTTTGAATTGGTAAATCCAGTCAATGTAGTTGAATCCATTCAATTTATATTTGAGAATTCAACGGAGATCAACTTTTCATGACATTTTTTAGAATAATCTAGAGAAAAAGAAGAAATAATGTGTCATTAAAAATATCATGTATTTAAAAAACATAATAAAGACCTTTATTATTTTTTATCTCCCACTATTTTACTTCAAACTAATAGCACTCAATTACTAATCCGAGAAGGTTGTGCTTTGCCTTCTATGTATTTAAAAAACATAATAAAGACTTTTATTATTTTTTATCTCCCACTATTTTACTTCAAACTAATAGCACTCAATTACTAATTCGAGAAGGTTGCGCTTTGCCTTCCTAAGTAGGTTAGTATCCAATGACCATTAAGCCTAATCTTGAGTATGCTCAACAAACTAGAACTTAATATCAATAGGTAGATAGCTCTCATATCAATCATATCTCTATATGACTACTGAATCATTTGGTTATTGTCACACCCTCATTTTTAGCACGTACAAATTTAGTGATTCAAGAGATGCAAATTATTTTTATACGATCAAAAATTAGACAATGATGTGGAATTATAAAAAATTACATATTTCGAGGTGATGGTTCATAAATATTATGATGATGATAATAAATATTTATCGAGATTAAGGAATGATGATAATTTGATAGTAGATTAAGTCAAATATGTAAAATAAATTTAAGCATATTTAATTAAGACGATCGATTAAATGCATGTACATTAAGGTATGATAATTTATGTATGCATGAAAATGCATGCAATTAAGGAAATAAGATAAATTATGATTGTATTTGGAGTATGTATAAATTAATAAATAAGTATAATTAAGGATAATATAAATAAAATAATATGTATGAAATATATATATGTATAATTATATGTATAGATATAAATAAGGATTAGTGATTAATGGAGTGTATTAATATAATGCATGAATATTAAATAAGTAATTGGAAATAATATTTAAGTATTAAATTAGACATGTGATGGAAAGAATAAAATATAGTTTAATTTAATTATAATATAAAAAGGAATTATGAAAATAAGATGATATATAAATATATGAAGGTAAATAAATAAATAAATGATTATGTCGATAATATGTGAGTGGGATTTGAAATAATTATATTTTAATTATTATTGGAGGATGTGTTAGTGGATGAATAAAATAATAAGAGAATTGGAAGTTGTAAAAGGAGTATTGGAAGTGGTGTTACTGAATGGAAAGAGAAAAAAATAAATTAGTATTTTATTAGTTAGTGGGAAAAGATGGAGGATTTGAATTATTTAAAATATTGTGTATTGGAGTATTAATTGAGTATTATACATGTATTAAAGGATGTTGATTGAAGAAAATTAAGTTTTATACATATAAAAATACATATGGAGGGTATTAAGAGTACATATTGACTAAATTACAACCACTTTATACTTTTACATGTATAGGCTACGGATGGGGTGTATTTGCAAAACCTAATCTCCATTTTCCTCCTTTCATTCATTATGGCTGAAAATCCTCTCCATCTTTCCTCTCTTTTCTTTGATTTTCTCTTCATTTTTCTTACATTCATCACTCCTTTCTTAAGAAAAACCATATATGCTTCACCTTCTCCATCTTTTCTTTTCTAAAACTTCATGTTCTAAGCTAGATCTTCATGTTAAGATCAAGTTCAAGTTGAAACATCCTCTTTTCTCATTGATACAAGTAAAGGGTGAATCATATGTTCATTCAAGCTAAAAAAATAGCAACATTTTCTTTCATTCTTCACCTTATTCTTCAAGTATAAGATGAGAACTTCAAGCTATCTTCAATGTTTGCTCAAAAATCTTCTTAATCTCCATGTTTTTGAAGTGGGTGAATCATTTTCTTCATGTTCTTCAAAGTGTAAGATTAAATCTCCTAGATCCATGAGTTTCTTGCAAAATCGTAACTTATTTTATGATTAACCTTAATTTTTCTTGATGGATCCTACTTCTAAAGTACATGCATGTAGATGTGAGGATGGAAAACCAAGTTTTGATGGAGGGATCTAGTAGGGCAAATGTTATATCATATAGTAGTGATGTTTTATTTGATTTTTGACTTATTTGTTTAAAGGTGAGCTTAGCTTGATATTGGATCTTGAAGATCTATACGTTTTTAAGTATGTTATATTTTGGCAAAATTATTTTAGGTATAATCTTCTTATAGCAAAATGTTTTAGAGGTGGATTAGTAGTTTTAGCTTTTGATTTGTTATATTAGTTGAATTAGTGATGTAAAATGATGAAAAATAATGGATTGTAGAGTGTGTGTAGGTTGTGTGGTGATTTGCTTGTTTTGGTCGAAACATTAAGGTATAGAATGATTAAAATGGTAAGTTAAAAAGGCTAAATTAAAGGTTTGGTAAGATTCATAAGTAATTAATTAAGATAAGATAAATTAATTTAAGTTATAAGATGATTTAAGATTAATTAATAAAGTTGCTAATGATTTTAGAGCTTAATTATTTAAGATAAGGAAAATGATTTCTATGATGATAATATAATTCTATGGCTAAGAATTAAAGAG
>CANYBF010669118.1:0-16620 GCA_948192965.1 Dalechampia spathulata
TTCATTTGTGAATCCATTTGTTGTAATTGATTGAGATTATAGTTGAACCCTAAGTACGAGACTTAGGAGAAAGTGGACGTAGGCAAAGAGTTAGCCGAACCACTATAATCGCACGTGTTGCCATCTTCCACAGGATTTCAACCTTCTTGGCTCAAGGAAAAAAAATATTTGACATACAAGAGTGGAGTTGAAAGTATAGTAAGGTTGTGTATTTAATCTAAAGACTTTGAATTAATAATTCATTTATATTAAGTTTTGTTGCTTAGGACTATATTGTAAAATTGTTCATGGAATAGAGTGATATGAAATAGTTTATCTAGAGAGTGAGGCATTTAAAGAAAGGGAAAGAATAACTCACCAAATTATGTGCATAAGTACAATTAATTAGCTGTTATTTAGGTAATGAATGTTTCCTTGATAATGAGTTTAGATTAAGGATGCTTGAGGATGTAAGTGTATGATATGTATGTATAACACCAATTACTTTTTATTTTGAATTAAATATGTGTTATCCATAAAAGTATTTGTGTAAACATTGTCACACCCAGCCCATACCTAGAGTAACATGCTCCGGTAGCATGAATACCGATCTCACATAAGGAAACTGACATGCACACTACAAGGGATATATACGTACATACAGCCTATCGTAAATCGTATGGGTACACACTCTTGTATTAGGTGGTGTAAAAGAATTCACAGCATGATGTTCAATATTTAGACTATTACATACCCTAGATATCTTTCATACATTCATACAAGGAATTAGTTCATGCCAACATAGTGTGAAAATATCTGACGTATATATATATCATTTAACCAATTCTTACATTATTTTGTATACATTTACAGAACTATTCCCTTAAGGGATTACACCACACAAATACAAGAACAACTGCTACTACTACCACTATAATTAATAAAGAGCTACATCTATAAAACAGACAGGAGTATGCCACTACAGTCCAGTACCACTTTGAGAATGGAATTTCTCTGCTGACACCGAAGATCACCTCTCAGGTCGCTCTCCCGAAGACTCAATACCTACGTTCATCAAATGATAAACGTTGAGTATAAAACTCAGTGGTTCTAGAAAACAAACATATGTACATCTACATCGTCGTTATACTTAACTATAAATAAAATCAAGCTATCCACATTCATAATCAAGCCAATGGCATTAAACATTATCACATCATATCATTCCATTCAACACTCATTCTCAATCAATAACATAATCATAATACGCCATCATCCAATAAGAACATAAAGGAATGCATAAATGAATACATTGCCTTTATCAATATATGGAATGAGAATGCATTCATACCATGCATTCTTCCTCATTCTCTCTTTTCTTTCCTTTCCCTCTTCTTTTCCTGTATAAATGTGTACATTTCCTTCCATACTCTATCCTTGTAGGTACCGGTACTCATCTCCCAAAAGAGGACATTTAACTATGTGGTTCCATGAACCCATTTCTTTACTGTAGGTCTCGAGACTCATCTCTCGTAGGGAGGGCATTAAACTGTACGATTCCTCAAGGGAATCCATCATCTATATGACCCAGTATGTTTTGAGCATATAGCTCTGCTATCATCTCTCTCTTTTCCTTTCTTTTTCTCTTTCTTTTCCCCTTTATATTTCTTGCCTTATACTTCTTGATGCATGCCACAATTATGCATGTATGATTCATGACATGTTATGCCCATAATGCTTCATATACATGGACCATGCTCATCATAAGAAAACATAAACTATATACAATCATGGAAGCATAACACATCATCCCTCCGGACCCTACTTAGGTTCTAAGATAAGAAAAGAAGCAAATATCATAACTAGCACAAACCTATAACAATACGACACCTAGCGTATTCTCGTAGTTCAGTTGATAAACTTCCTCTTCAAGCTCTTACACCCCACTAGCAAGAAACAACTATAAACTCTATTTTTCTAAGAGTTTTATGAAAGATAAGAATAAAGAAAAGTGAGGAAAAGCTAATGTTTATCCATTGAAAAGTCAAACTTAAGTGGCGTATGGCCATACAAAATTTGGTACACCCATACCAAATGGCATCTACTGATACCTTATTTTCTTGCAAGCATCGATATTCCCGTACCCCCATTGGTACGCCCGTACTGCTCTGATCTTCCTGACAAGCTAAATTTCCTGTGAGCACTGGTAAGACCGTACAGCTTAATGGTACACCTATACAGTCTCCAGGAACCTAATACCACTCAACTCTCATGCCTGGTACGCCCGTACGGTAACCCATACACCCGTACCACTCTCATTCTCAACACACATTCCCTCTAAACTTGCTCCTAAGGTACCTAAACCAAGACCCAAACATAATATACTACCATCATAACATATTCAACATAACCAACATCATTTTAGGAGTAACATTCAAATATGCCTACATACGTATATCAATGCAAGTCATGCACATTTATAGCATCCTTATCCACCTCTTACATATCACATTCACATTCACATGCATCAAGCATACACATATTTCATTCTTATCATTCATCTATTAATTCACATGCAATAGTGCAACACAACTAGGGTCACTAATGTGGATGTGACAAGCGTGATCATAAATTAACTTAAGGGAATGGTTATGCACCTTATACATTTAAATGCTATAATTTAGGAATAATATTATTACCTATGAAAGATTCATTAATTGCTTAAAGTATAGTTCAAAAGGAAGTATTTTATGTGTGGATCATTAACAATGTCATGTTTTCATATACCTACTAAGATTGAACATGTTACATGAACAAAGATAGAATTATCTTTTTACATGTAATTTTTATATTATAAATAGGTTATAAACTAGGTGATCATAACTTAAGATGTTGTTATGGTATCAATTATATGAGATTATTAATAAAGGGCATATTATAATGTTAACAACTTGATAAGTTATAAATAATACATAATTGAGAGTGCATATAAATCATAGCCATGGTAGCATGTATGCTATCATTAAGGACTATTATAAGCCTTAAACTTAGAATTATTTAACTACTAGATGGAAATAGCATTCCTTAGGGAATAATTATTTACAAATAAATCAAACACAATCAATACATAACATTAGATTGATTATTAGTTGTTAAACTTGGTGCCAACTATCAACCAAACTAAGTCCAAGTTAATGATTATATCAATGAGTTAGGCGTGATTATAGAGTTAGTAGAATTTATCTTCTAGGCTGATAAGATTAAAATGAAGATAATCAATGGTAATAGATTTAAAAAGGACCAAGACTTAATTATAATGGCATGAAACTCTAATTAATTATAGTTGTCTAACATGCATAACTTAGTGCCCTAGATGCTTAAATCCCTAACTATAATGCATGCATTTAACTAGGTAGTAGGTATATGATATTGTGAGAATTATGGATGAATCATCATTAATGATTTGAGATTAACCATATATCCATGATAAAATTAAAATTGAGTTAAGAATGAAGCAATGTTGGAAATGTATGGGACATTAAGTATATTTAGTTTAGTTACAAATGTTGTATAATTATAGATAATATCTAAGTTATTTATCTAGATATTAAGTAGTTACAATGTGCATTTTATTATATATCCTTTTGTGCTTTATAAGATAATGAAAAGTAAAAATGTCAAGCTAACTAACTATTGTAGAAATGTGAATGTATTAAATACTTGATATAATTGATGTTGTGGAATCAATGATAGAATTTGATACGTCAAACATAAGTAATGAATGGTGTTACTAAAAGATTATATAATTAAAATGCAACACGTGCAAATGATAGATGAATTAATGCTCAAATTTGATAGATAAACAAATGCAAAACAAAAATAAATTTCTACGTAATAATAATTAATCTGTAAATGAGATTCATAGGTAAAATAAGAAAGGTTTGCTTGATACAAGCATATCAACATAAAATATTGATATGATGATATAGAAATGATAAAGAACAGAGGAATGCAATACATGTTTACATTCATTAACATATAACATATTATTATTACAAGAAAAGAGGAATGTAATATATATTTGCATTCAATGATGCATAGCATACCATTGCTATACTATTAATATACAAAATAAAAATATGGTTAATTCGAGATAATGATGTATGGTTTGGAGAATTATTGATAGAGAAATTATATTAAATATTATTTCACTATTAATTATATTTTTCTTAGTTACAAAATTTTATCTATGATATATAACTATGATTATTTGTTATTATTATTTTATTTATTAATTATATTCATTATAAAAGATAAATTGAGTTTTATTTACAATACAATTATTATTAGACGTCATTGAGTGATATACTCAAGATTTATCATTTGATGAACACAGGATAAGGTAGTTCAGAGGGGCGTCTTGATTAGTAAAGCACCAGTACAATCAAAACACTTTAAGTTTTGAACGTCCCTTAGATATACTTGTTGATAGTATACCACATTCTTAATGAATGCTTTTGTTTATGCTACTATCATTATACAATTTATGGGTGGTAAGCTATTTTATACTTGTATATCAACAATGATGTTAAAATTACCAAGTGTATGGCTTGTTTATATTATATAAATGATGTGTGTAGTAGTTGCTTGATGGTATGCCATAATTTATATATGTATGTTTACACAAGTAGGTAATTGCGTAAAACTATAAATAATAAAACTTATAATTAAAATTACATACCAAATATATTCCATCCAAAAATAATTTTGTATCCTTTGTAAGGTTATAAATGGATTTTAATTAATATGATATTTATTAATCATTATAGAGAAGTATGTTTCACCATTCAAGTGCAAAACTTCATTAACATTTGGTAGCTTATTAGATCATTGAATTCAAGTACCAAGTTATCCTAATTTCAATGCCTTGCATCAACATTTAATACATACATTCTTATGGTGTAAATATTTAGCCTAATTATTCATTCTTAAAACTGATACTCTTATGATCTCCTAGCTTGTGTCACTATAAGAAAAGGAATGAACCATTTGACCATACAATACAAATTAGTATTAATTTTATTCCTTATCAACAAAACATGCTTTAATAAGTTTACATCTTAATAAAATTTGGTCCAATGAATGTTGTACCCTCATTGCAATTTTCATTAACCATTTATCCAACCATTAGCACTCAAGGATATTGCTCAATGAATTAATATTGATTCAATTTGTTTTACTATTTATACCATTCAAAAACATCATGTATTACATGCATTTTATGGACATAAATTTCATGTTTCAACTCATTAATTTATGAAAATTAAACATAAATAAACCTTCATTAATACACAAGAATTTTTAAAAATTAAATTTACTAAACTCCAATCTTAAGGTTATAATAATCAAATCTTTTCCATGAAGAAACAATTTCATAAATAGTAATATTTTCCACCATAATTAGTAGCCTAAAGCAAATAAAAGTCATATGTATATTCACCCAATTTTCATATGGTGAATTGATCATTTTAAGCAATCGGTATAAGGTAGGAGATCTTCCGTCTAATGTAATTAATATGGATGTTATCACCTAACAAATTAATTAGAAAATTACTAATTCATTTATCCAATTCATAAGCATTACCATACACTTCATGACATCCAATTTTTATTTTTTAAAATTTTGAATTCATGAATTTGCACTTATAAAAATTGGTCATTAATACATATATATAGGTCACTCAATAACAAGTCTATTAGATCTTAGAACCCAAATCATGCTAACACTTTATTTAGCCTTCTTTTTGATGAAGTTGGTCATGGTTATTTAAAGTATTAAGATGTTCTAGAGTGTAATTTTCTTAAGATTTTAATTAGTGTATATCAAGTCCACTACCTAAATTATGTTATACCATGATCTTATTCTTAAACGATGCTCCTTGTCTTCTTGCTTCACTTTCTTAAATAATTTGTAAGTATTCCTTCTTTGTATTCTTTTATCTCAAATTTGTAAGGAAAGTAAACTTATAGACTTTGACTTACTAACCAACCTAATAGTTTAATTGTTTAGTCCATCTTACCCTTTATATTATAGTAAAATTATCTTTACCTTATTAAAGCACTTACACTTCTTCATATAAGACAACATAAATAAATTGTCCATAATTTATCTTACTTTTAGTCAACAATTTAATTTCATATATAACTATACCTAATACACTCCTATTTCACCATATAATCCATGTATTTTATTTCATTATAATTCTTTTAACACATAATAACTTATCACTAATAACATACTTACCATTGTAATTATTTTCAACTTATTAAGTTATTAACTATGTATAATTCTTACATACATTTACTTAATTAACAATCCATATCAATCATGTCTTCCATCTTTCATTAGTTATTCTATTCACTAGGCAGAAGCATAGGTTTACACCTCTTATGATAATGCATTATTGTTCTTTTACCATCTCATCATACATCACCAATGAAATAAACATTATTCACATATAGATTAGCTCAAACATGAATAATAATTATCATATAAGCATAATTAAATATGTAAAAATGATGGATATGACATCCATTCTTAACACCAAAGATTTCTTATTAAATAATTAAATAATTATCATATAGTCTTTGAATGGATCAAATGCACATTTACATGAGATTCTTTCTTATTTTTCTTTTTAAAAGAATTTCTTAATCCTTATTAATTTAAGTTGTCCAAATATTATATGGTTCCAAATACACCTCAAGGATTAAAAATATGGAATGTCCTTTTAAGGGATTAATAGATTCATAAATAATTATCTTGATTCAAACTTTCTTAAATGTAACATTCAAGATTAAAATGTTGGAATTTTGATAAATAGGAGTTTGATGATTTGGAAGTGAATTTTAATATCATTTTATAATTATATAAATTTCCATGAGATTTAAAAGTGGTTTTAGACCAATTAAGATTTGAGTAACCTATTTCACAAGGTGGCATCACATGGTATGAGTGTATCATAAAGTGCACTTTAGTTATGTAAAAAATCTAAGAGATGAGAGGACCAATGACATGATATGACTGTGCAATGAAGTTTTTCCCTAAAAATAAATAACACATATAACTACCTTTAGAAGAAGGTATGATTGCACCATCAGGTAGTATAAGTGTAGACATTAAAATCTTTTTGTAGTATTGATAACATGCTTACCATTGGTTACGATAATAGGATTTACTCTTGAATCTTTAGTTTTCAAACTCTAAGTCATATTTTTAAGGCTTTTATAAATTAGATTTTAAAACTCTAGTCAAGTTTGATGGAAATTATTACTTAACAATTAAAAAATATGTTGTTTGGGTAAAACATGGTTTAAATTAATGAACCATGCTTTATTAGGTTTTAATTTAGAAATTTGGTTTAATTTCATTTAAATTACATCAATCTTAGTGTTTATGTTTCCATCAATTATTTAATCAATCAACTATTTTCTCCATGCATAAACCAAAATTCCTATGATTCAAGTCATCCAATTTTCAATGGTTCATAAAGTAGATTCTAGTTTATAAAGTAGATTCTCTTAGTTCAATTAGATTAGTTTATGCCATTTGTAGCCTAATTTTCTCTATATCTAGAATATTATATATTTTATCAATAGAGACCAATTTTTAGGTAACAAAAGTAGAAAACCTAAATTCTTTTACTTTTTTTCAATGTTTTCATCAAATTCCTAAAGGTGATTTTCATAGTTCCTTTTATTCATATCATTTATTTTTATTTTTATTCTTTAGTTTTCATTAATTTCTATATTTCTAAGTGATTTTTGAATCAAAATTGAATGATTTGGACATGAAAATGAATTTATTTTATTACAGGATTACATGTAGTAGAAATTTATTAGTATGATTAGCATCACTCCATCTTATAATTACAATATAATTAGTCTATGTAACCACTACCCTTATTGTATTTGTATAAATTTGTTTGTTCTTTTTATTTAATTATTTCATTTTAAATGTGATTTGTACCTTGAATTTAACCTTTTTTTTTATTTAGTGTTGTACTAATTTTTACATTGTTATATTCTATTATTTTCTCATAATTGTTAAATGTTTGAATTGATAATTTAGAAGCATGTTTAGGTTTTTATTTTTTTTGATTATATGATTCACATTTTATTTGTTTTATTTTATGTATTGTTCATAATTGTAGTTCATATAGTTTATGATATTGTTTAGATCATATGTCATATAGAGACATGTTTAAGATTGCATTAATTTCATGCTTGCTTTATTGTTTATATTAATTATGATATGGACACACACTTTTTTTTGGTGATCTTTGTATGTTTTCATGCATATGTTTAATCTTGATCTTTTGGTATTATATTTCCCATGTCATTTAGGCATACTTTTAGGATTATATCGACATACATATTTTATTTTATTATGCATTTGATATAGCTTTGTTCTATGAGTTTATTTACATGAATGTTTAGGCTTGTTTATAAAATGTATAATTTATGTTATTTCATATTTCTTCTGATGGATGTTTTATTAATAATATTTATTTTATTTTTCTTAGGTTGTAAGTCAGGTTTATTGGATTTTATCAAGGCTAGGGTACTTTTTATATTTCATTTTATCTTTGGGGTTATAACTCAGGTTTTCATGACCTTTGGTTATAGTTATGACATTTTTCTACTTCCAATATTTTTATGCTTTATCAATGATTTTTTTATTTTTGCTTTACTTTTTATTATTGCGAATCATAAATTTTATAATTTCATAATGTAATGTCATGATATTTATGTTTAATCCTTGTATGAAATATGTATTTTTTTAATCTAATAGCATGTAATAGGAAACACAAGGAATTTAACATAAAGTTAATGATGAATGCATACCATTAGCAAAATTATTAGGCTTAACATAAAATGGTCTTGCTTCCATGCCATTACAAGAACTTACTAAGAGTAAAAAGTTAGCCTTCTTCTCCCTTAGGAATGAAAAAAACTTATGGTTAGGTCATAGAGTCATAGCCTGGTTACACCAAAAAATCATAGCTTGGTTAACCTCTAGTAATAATGCTAATTAAACCCTTTAAAGATAGATTCAGATGATGATAATATATTCATTTGATTTTCATGTTTAATTTTACCTTATTAATTAGCTAATTGTACTTAAGTAGATATTTTTACATTCATTTAATAAGCATAACATGTATATACATAACACATCTAAGTAATAATAGATAAAAAGAATAAAAGGGGATTAAAAGAATTAGAGGATAAATCACATATCTAATTGGATAAATAGATCTTTAGTGTGTAGATACCTTTTATGGGTAAAATTATAGAAAAGGAATGGTATGAAATTTAGAATGTTAAGTTAGTAATGTATGATTTGTTATCCAAAGATGAATTTATGTAACATATTTAGGATGAATATTTAGGATGAATGCATGTAACACATTTCCTAGAAATAAATGCGCACAGACATGCACATGTTTATCTTTAGATAGAAAAATTTACAAGCTTTTCACTTAATTTTAACCCAAACTTGATATAATCCTCTCGTATTAGTTTAGAACCAAATTAAGTTTCATCTTAAGTCAAAGAGGGTGAAAATAAAGGGCGAACAATATGCCCCTTGATTAAACTCATATTCATTTGAGAGTTCAAAAAGAATATACTTGTGCTTATGAATTAATAATTAATTCCTAGGTTTAATGCTTGTGATTGTTATGCAAAAGGTATCTTCTTTTTCATTATTAGAGTTAGTGGGCCAAGGCTGAAACTTGATTAGTCAATTGCTAGATTGATACTCAAGACTACTTATAAGGCTTGATCATCTAAAATTAACATTTTAGATTTTTTGCTCAAGCTAGTAGGTAAAGGTTGAAATCTAATTAGCTAATTGGACCAATATTTAAGGCTACTACTAAGGCTTAAAATTTCAAAATTAGCACTTTAGGCTAATTATTAGAGCCAAGGTTAAATTCAAATTGGTCAACTATTGAACTAGTGGCCACTATTAAGGCTTGAAATTTCAAAATCAAAATTTTGACTCATTGTTCAAGCTAATGGGATAAGTTTGAAACTTTAATTAATCAATTATTGAACCAATGCTTAGGAACAAAGGCTTTGAAATTCCAAAATTAGCATTTTAGGCTAGTTGCTCAAGCAAGTTAGGTAAAACTAACCCCTAATTGGTGATTTTCTTTATTTTAGTTACACAAAGAGGAAAGGATACTTAGTAATAATTGAATTGACATAGGTATTAAGTCTTATTAATATGAGATAAAGTAAATTAAAAAGCTAGAGAAGGAGTATTCATTATTTATTGCAAATCAAATTTGATTAAATAATGGAACTAGGACATAACGTATTAAGGGTTAATTAGGTTACAGAAGAATAAAGATTTAAACATTAAAAGTAAAACTTGCTACATTGGAATGAGTTAGTGAACTTATACATATTTAAGGCAGTGGATTATAGTTTCATGGATGATTAATAGAAAAGGGAAAATTTTAAAAGCCACCAAACTCTTAGTAAAAGTTGAAATCTAGGTGAGTGTTAGAGAAGAAGGGAAATGAAGATTTGATAAGACTAATCTAAATGCATAGGTGTCATTTAAATAATTTGATGCATATATGTTAGATGAGCAAGTAGATCATGAAAACTTATCCTAGGTAAGAAGAGGAAGAGAGAAACCCTTATTCACAAATTAAAAGAGGATGGGTTTCAAGTTTTTGAAGTAATGTAAGATGATGTATGCTATACGTATAATTTATTAAACACATGTGCTTTACACCATGTTGGTTAATTGTAAAACTATGAGAATTTGCTTGTTAATTAAGCTAATTATATGCATACATGTATACGTAAACTATTGGTTGAAGGTTAACTACATATGGTGATTGAATGTTAATTAATCAATATGTCACATTAATTGCTCTTAGCTTAGCTGGAAGTATATGTGTATACATACATTTGCTTATACTAGGAGAAAATTAAATGAATTATGCATGTGAAACTATTATGTGTTCTATTACCTGAGTCAGCACATTGAAATTGTTAAATTATAGTATTGAATGGTTTATTATTGATAATGAATTAATTATGTTGTAGGTTCCAAATTTATTCTTGTTTATCACCCATGTAAGAACTTCAATGAATTGTATAATTTCATTACTAATTAAGTGTGCATAAAGTCAGTAATTCATCTATAAGAATGGACTAAGTGATTAATAATATATGTATTGATATTAATAATTAAACTTTAATTTAATAGTGAACTACATTAAATGAATTTTTTAAAATGGTTTGGTCAAGGAATGATTATATTGGATTTGTGTAGTTGATTATGGATTATTAATGAGTTTATGTATGCTAGTGTATTAATCTATAGACTGTTACCTTGAACTATAAGTTGATTTGGTAGCAGGTTTAGTTTAAAGGTTAATGAGAATCTAACTTATGAAACATTAATAGAATGCTTGAATAAACATCTAAGTTAATGGCAATGAATGATGCAAGCTGAAGCAAAATGATTAAGCTTAGTCAATGTATATGAATTATGTACCTTTGATTGAATGTCCTCTTACATAATCTTTCTTTATTCTGTTAAAAGTGTAACTACCAAAGGTGTTAAGATTGTATAATAAGTATATAAAAGGTTTAATAAGTTGTTGGTTGTTGAATCATCAAGTGTATAGACAACTATTTACTTTTCTGTTATTTTTAAATATTGGAGTGCCAACATAAGAATTATTACATGTATGTATATAACTCATCACTGTCATGATATTAAACATAGGATTATTATGAATTTTTGTATAAATAAGACGGTTATGTAGGATGGAATTTATGCATGAAAAATGTATGCATATACTTAATTAATTTGCATAGTTAGATCAAATGATTAGCTCCTTTTACATGTTTAGGTAATGGCATTGCATGATATAGTTATTATCCTAACCACATAAACTGTTAGTGACATTAGAACTAATAAATTGAGTGAGAAACCAATGCAATAAATGAATTATAATTATGAATTATATTTAATTCCCTCAAACTTCTATGTACGTGGATTAATAGCTGAATCGTTTTTTATAATACTACGAACATGGCTAGTGTTCAATGTAATTATTACTAAGAATTAGGGGTAGTGTTTATATATCTATACATATGATAAATTATATACTAGACCTGAGAATATTAGCCATGTTTGCCAATAACTATAAGTTACACCTATGCATGGAATTAGATTAAAATTTCATTATGCCAAGTAGAAGTGATGCATAAGTATGGTGCTTGTGCATAAGTAATTCATGCATTAAAAACCTTAATTTTTCCAGAATTATATGTACCATAATTTCCTTAGGATCAAAAATATAATAAGTTATGATTAGTTATTATTATACTTGGATGAATAACATTAATGGCATGTTCTGTCAACATAGCTAATATAATTGTTAATGTAAAGTCATTTGAATTGAATGTCCGCTTTGTCTATTGAGTTGAATCTTAAACCTAAGAAGTTAAACTTTATGAATTCAATTAAATTTTATTAAAATGCAGCCATCATCAACCTATATAAACAACCTTAAATAGATGTTTTCTTACATTATTTATACGTACGAGAAGATGGTATAAGAAGTTAGCTAAATTAAGCTGCTTGTTAATAACCAACTCCATGTTCACTTCCTAAAACATTATAATATGACATAGAAAAGAGAGTTGTCAGGTTCATTAAGTTTAGGAATAGAGAGTTGAATTATTACATCTTCTTGACTTGCATATTTAATTGACTATAGCTTCATAAAATGATAATGGCTAATCATGCATTTAAAACCAAATAAAAGTTAATAGAATTGTTCAAAGAATGTGAATTGGAATTTGGTGGATAACATTATATCACTTTATTAAAATAATAAGAGAATGAAGTAGTACATGTATATGGTGTAAAGGTATAAATGGTTAAGAATAATTATGCCAAGGATAATTGAGATAATTAGATGCCTATGAATGTTAGGAAATTTAGTTAGATGCCTTGTATGTTAAATGAATAAAAGGCATCAAGATACATGAATTAGACACTAATGAATATGTGTGTGTATATACCTACATGTATATTAAATTACATTGCAAGTTAACATAGTTGAGATACTTATCCAATTATAATATTAAGAAATCAATTAAGATATTAAGAAATTAATGTAACATATGTAGAGAATTAAAAGAATTACCACACTAATACAATAATTGAACAAAGGTAAAGAAAAGACATATTTGTGCCTATTTACCATTATCCTTTTAAATGAGATTAAAAAGTAAACAAATAGCTTACCTAAAGGCAAACACATTCTGGTAAAATTATTAATTAATAATTTTATTATCATTCATCATTATTTGGTGATTCTATTTAAGGAATGAAGATTGCTCAATAGGTTCATAAATTTCAAATATAACAAATTATGAATGTTTGATGAGCATATTGGTAAATATGCATGTATGGATGGATATTTTCTATTGGATAAGCAAATATTTAATGGTATGTTTGGAATTGTTGATAACATATATAAATATATATACATCCTATTCTGATGGTAAATGATATGGATTATGTATGTGCCTAATATTATTAAACAATAAATGAGATTTGTAGGTAAAATAAAAGGCTTGATGATATAAATATATCATTATGAAATATTACAAATATTATTATTATTATTTATTGATAGTGGATATATGATATATATAAATATTTCTTGAAAAGTTATCGATTTATAATTGGGATGTGTAGATATAAAAAAAATTTCAAATTAATTTCTAGATCAATTAAATAAATATTTTTGATTTATGAAATTAATTAGATTAAATAATTATTTTAATATAATAAATAAAATATATTTTATGGATCAATTAAAGAAATATTTTTGATCTATAAAATAATTAGATTAAATGATTATCTTAATCTAATAAATTAAATAGATTTTAAACCAATCAAAATTATCTGATTTATTATCTAAATTTAAATTATTTTAATGTTAAGATAAATACTATTAAAATAATAAATAAATGAAGGAATAATTATTTTGAAGTGAGGATGAAGGTTAAATCTGTAAATTCCTTCTTCTTCAAATCACTATAAATAGGAGGCATCCCTTCATTCCAAAACACACATTTTTGGAAGCCAAAAGCAACAATAAGCTCACAAGCTACAAGCTCTCCAAGCCTTCAAGACCTCAAGGTGTTCTTCAAGATCAAAGGCGTTCTTCAAGTTCATCAAGGCGTTCAAGGAGTCCATCAAGGTGTTCATCAAGTTCATCAAGGTGTTCTTCCTCCAAGGTGAAATTTGATTCAAGATCAAGCCCCTAAAGCACTTGAATCGTGTTCTTCACCAAAAATCAAGTTTAATTCAAGATCAAGCTACAAAATCCCTTGAATCAAGTTTTTGCTTCGAAATTCAAATCGGAGGATTTAAATTCTTTGTTATAGAATTTTATATTAGAGATTGTAACCCGCTTCAAATTAATAAAATTATTTGTTGCTCAATTTCTAATTCAATTCATTTTTGTTTTATAGATTTTATGCACTACAGTATTAGATAAACAATGTTAGGAATCCTTTTATGATTACTTAATTATGTTAAGTCTTAGACTTACATATAAAATGATTGAAAGAATACAATGTGACATCAATCTTTGTATGAATTGATTCTTTTATTAAGTATGAATACTTTGCAATGTTATAGTGGTTCGAAAGAAGATTTACATTTGTCACTAAAGGATTTGGATAAAGGAAAATCAATTATCAATTTGTGCTAGTGTTCCACGACCAATAATTGGTCCCTTGAAGGAACAGTTCATGAATGTATGATGATATGTGACTACATTTATATTCATATTGTTACATAAAGCATGCCTATGCATTATGACATGTACATTCACTCATTCTGATATAATCATAGCATGTCATGGTGATGGGGAGGTATAAAGATGAAATGATTACAGAGCTGAATAGAGTTGTTATTGAAATGTACTAGGCCATATAGTTGGATTTTCATAAGAAATCGTAAAGTTGGATTCCTATATAGAATTGCAGAGTAATAATAGGTTTGTTTTATTGAACCGTAGAGGAATGAGATGTTCTTACGGGTACGATAGGTACTGATACATTAGACCCGGCACAGGATTATACACAATTGTAAAGGTATTAGAGATTGATACGAGAAAAATTAAGGGGAGGGTGCAAAGCATCACTACATTCTCGTAGGTAAAGAATGTTGATGATTATTTGATGTATATGTTTCATGTTTGAATGATTAGTTAGTTGTTATTACTCACTAATTACATTGCTTGATATTATTTTACTAGCACTACTGAGATTATTCTCAACGTTTATCATTTGATGAACGCAGGCAAGAGTGTCGCGAGTGAGCATGAGGGTTAATGTCGTCAGCAGTTGGTTCAAAGTCTTAGCTAGATTTTGGTAGAGAACCCAGACTACATGACAGACTCCTATGATGGTAGATTTGTGCAATTTCCTTTCTTTATCATTTTTGCAGTAAAACAATCGTATTGTAAAACTTATATAATTATCATAATACCATTAAGGACTTGAAAATTTCATGACAACTTAATGTGATTTATCTTATGATGTATGAATTTTGAAGCATGTTTGTGAGTGGCATAGATTGGTATATGATGTTTTACGATATCTATATGATAAGATTGTTAATGTTTGCTTTTGATGCATCTAAACTTATTCAACACATTGTAGATTAATTGACAAAGTTAAAAGTCCCTTGTAGTGTAATTATTAATTTCCTATCTTAGATGATTAATAACTATACTACGAGAGCATGTCACATCCCTTGGGGTGTGATATTTACAAAAAACTCATAAACAATTGTATAAATTAATAGCTAAAAAATTTAATAAGATATTTAAATATTAATTTAATATTTATTAAAAATAAAATTTCTAAAAAATAAAAATATTTTGAAAATGGTGGTTTGAATAGTAAAAATAAGGATAAAAAGTAATTAAGAAAATACATAATAAAATTGTAAAATATTTAAAAGATTTGAATTTTTTAGATTAAAATTTTTGTTTACATAAAGCTGTCATGTCTGTCACGTCTTCTGGCTGCGTAACATGCTCCCGTTGAATGATAACAAATTTCCTAACAAGAAAATTGATAATCATCCAACAAGGGATTCCATACATTATTAATTAGTGCGGAAAATTGTTATTTATTTATTTATTTATCAAATAACAAATTTATATCATTGATCCCTGATTCATTGAACATTCCCTATTTCATATAAATCATATTTAGCGTCATATTTATACACACATTATTACAAGTTTATAGAATATCCATGTTTGATGTACTACCAAAGTACTTATTTAAAATCTTGCACGATTATAACTTTTAAGAAGTCCTTTAGATAAATTACCACACGGACGTTGATGGTCTTGCTGCTGACACTAAAGTTTATCTTCCGCGGCTTTGCTAGTTCCTGCGTTTATCAATGGACAAATGCTGAGTATAAAACTCAGTGGTGCTAGTTAAAACATTTAATACAATCCAACAAATCATATGATTTAAACAAATTAATTATGTCAT